>PVJX010002127.1:0-137931 GCA_004027295.1 Dolichotis patagonum | reverse complement strand
TGCTGAAGCTGCTGAGAGGGCTGGAGCAATGACTGCCTTAGAGGAAGAAGGGGCAGATGAGACCAGATGGTGTGATTCTGAGGGACCAAGAAGAAAACTGAAGATCCTCACCCCAAAATAAATTCCTTTCATGTTAGTAAATATATATAAATAACACTCAATGATTCAAGTGAAGACTCACAATATGCGCCAGGCTGAGCTTAAATGACTGCCTTATAGTTCTTTGGTTCTTGTGAAGATTTTAATTAAGATTAAAAAAAAAACCCCAAAGCATGGACTACCTGAGGGGAAAAGGAACTAAGTGTCATGGGAGTAGAAAAAAAGATAGCAAATTGGGGCCTTGAGCACCAAAAGCAGACAGGTTTTAGCAACATGAGCTGAGGGACACTGAGATTGGGCCTTAGAGTCTTCATTTGTAAAAGACTGGATCACATTCTCATTAAGGCCTCCCAGCCCTAAAATCCTGTAAATAATCCAATTTATCCACATCAATGTCTATGCTGTGCAAAGATACAGCTCAGGCAAGAGGAAACAAAAGCCTGAGATTGGCAGCCTTATTATTTCTCTAACCACTGTATGGTAACTAGGAAAGAATTCATAGTTCTGTATACAACGAAGGGCAAGAAAAACATACGTACCAGTCGGTATCTTCTGAGTCTCTGCCAGGACGACAGTGATAAAACTGGGATCACTGCTGCTCACAATTAGAAGCAATGCCCCTTTTCTCTTGCTGGAAGGTACCAGGTTTTATTTGGGTGCTTATTTCCTTCCCAGCGATGGAAGTAAATTCTAATTCGGCCGTGCCAGCCAAGGCAACCCCATTCTCCCTACCATAAAGATGTGTGACCAAGCTATATCCAAAGAAACAAAGCAGACTCTGCTTCGGGCTACTAGGAGAGGATTCCTCACTCCTAAAGTATGTTTGATACGGAACTTACTTCTATCCCTCTACTTAGCTGCTTCTGCTGGTGATGCCTGAAACTGTCACTACTATCTTTGATTTCCTGAAGGGGTGGGGGTTTCTCTGAGGACACAGCCACCCCACTAAAAGTGACAGCACAAAGACAAAAAGACCCAGGGTCCTGCTGCAAAATCGAGCTGCTGAATTATGCTGAATTATCCAGTCCTGAACCTCCTCCCTCAGAACATCGTGACACGTGAGACACTAATGCGCTGTCAGTGTTGAACTACTTGAGGTCAAACACAATGGAACCGACACACAGGCAGTCAACAAACTTACATTTATTTCCAGGGTAAATACATTCTCCAAGTACAAAAAGAAAACCTAACTATTCTGCCATTTCCAAAATTGGTGGCAAAAGCAGTGTACAGTGTTCTCTTCAGGGAGAACACGGAGAAAGAAAAATTTCTGGGACTCGCTCAACAGGGCCCTCCAAAGAGGATCGGAAGGATTTGCGGATTTGCATCCCAGGGGTTCTGAACTGTGCTGTGCTTTCAGAGCCTTACATTTTAGTAGAGGAGACCATTGAATTTTTATTAAGGAAACAAAAATTATCTTTCAGGCTCAACTACTGGAAATCCAAATGCAGCTATGTGTTCCCAGAAAAGTTCCTTACTTTCTCTGAGTCCTGACTTCTTTATTGATATAATATCCTATCCTGCAATTGTTTGTATGGTTCTCTGTCCACCAAACAGAGAAACAAAGATGTAAGATTCCCGGTCCTGAAACGAAGGAAGGGTAAATAAACTTGCCTCAGAAAGATAGACTACCACTCTGGAACTTTAAAGAACCTTACTGAAGAGTGAAAAAGAAAAAATTCTGAAAAGGTGTAATGAGATATTGCAAAAAACATCTCAAGGTCTTTCAAACAATGTCCAGTTACCTTCATTGGATGAAGGAAATGCCTAATGAGCCTTAGCATGCCAGGCCCTCTCTCAAGCCAACCTAAACCTCAGAGCCTCTGGGAAGCCACGCCCTGCACCCTGCACCCTGCACCCCTCTCATTAGCATCCCTGTCTTCTCCTCCTGGCAGAGTCAGCCACTTCTTCACGGCTGACTCCACCTCCTTTTCTGAGTCCTAGTCTCTGTGCCATCTTCTCAGAAAGGCTCTCTGACCACTCCATTTGAGCTGCTCCCACAGCTATGGTCACCATAGCTTATTTCCATTTCAGCCCTTGTCATCATCAGGAATGATCACATTTGTTTCATGTTTGTGGATTTTTAGTTCCCTCAAGAGAATAGAAGCTCCATAACATTAGGGGCCTTGCTCCCACTTCACTGCATCCCTGGGCTCCAGGAGTTCTCAGCCTCACACTGAAGACCCCGGATGACTCTTCCCTCTGAGCTCTACCCTGTGCACTGTAGCCTGGTTAGCAGCATCCAGGGATCCACCCCCTAGATGCCAGTAGCAACCTGCTGTCCATCCTGACAATCAAAAACAAATGCTAACGGTAGTCCCTGAGGACAAGGGGGCATTGCCCCAATAGTACTGCTGCTCTGAAACAGTGACCAATACTTGGTAGGTGTTCTGTGAATATCGCTGGAGGCCTTACCCTTACAGGTTGGGGTAAGCACCGTAAGAGTATTGAATGAAAGCACGGTCATCCCTCAGTACCTGAGGAGATTGGTTCCAGGGCCCCCTGAGGATACCAAAATTCTCAGACACTCAAGTCCCTTCTATAAAATGATATGATATTTCCATATAACCTACACACACCCTCCCCCATACTTTAAATCATCTTTAGATGCCTTAAAATGCATACTGCCAAGTAAATGTTATATAAAGAGTTGTTATACTGTATTATTTAGGGTATAATGACAAGAAAGTAAGTCTGAACCTGTCCAGTACAGATGCAATTTTCTTTTCAAATATTTTCCATCTGCAGTTGGTTGAAACCAACAATCATAATCCACAGATAAAAAGGTCCAAGTGTATTTACAGGGAGATTTTTCATGTTACCAGTCTTTCTGGTGGATATACACTGACACAGTGACACTCCTGCATATTGACTAGACTGTTAAAAATCAACAAGCAAAATGAATCCAGAGGCAATTCATCCCCATATTAAGACTTTATGGTACTGTCACCATGTGCAGGAGGATGGGGACACAGCAGAGAGCAGAGAGCACATCTTGGTGGGAGGCATATATGTAAATAAATGTAAATAAATATGTAAATAAATGTAAATAAATAAATAAATGAGATCATTTCAAGTAGTAATAAGTGTTGTGAAAAAGTAAGACACTAGTTGGAGACTGACTCCTGTGAGCAAAGAGCAAGCAGTACAATGGTGCTACTTCGAAAAGGTCGTCATGGATGACACCTCCTGGTGGTCACCTAGGTACTGAGACCTGACAGAGGAGAAGTGGGGGACCTCTCATCTATGGAATAAGCAGGCTCAGCAAAGAAAAACAGCAATTGCAAAGTCCCTCGGGCTAGAAAGAGCTTGGCTTCATCCTGGTACCAAAAGCAAACCAAACAGAGTTGAAGGATCGCTAGGGGCCGGGAGAGGAGAATGAGTGGAGGGGGTGGTGTGGGACAGGTGCTAAGGAAGAGTCAGGAAGATCTTGCCTAACAGTCTGCTGAGACTCAGGACATGGTGGGGTGACGCAACTTGGGGCCACTTGACTTTTTAGGCAGCCAGCATTCAAAAGGGCTAAAATATTTCAAAACAAAATTTTAAAACATTTTGAGTACCACACTATAAAATATTAGAAAATAATATAATAATGTATAATCATAGTACATTTTATTATAATACAACAATATAATTAGAAAACCATTAAAACACATCTTTACCTTGAACACTAAAAAGAAAAAAAAACACATAAAATCAATGTGCCTCTCTTAACACTAGTCCTCTCTAGATGGCCCTGTGACACCGATGCTGGCCCCTGCAGTCCCTGGGTAACAACGCTTTGTGGGCCGTTTCCTGGCCCTTTTCTCTGAGGTGAGGACCCCTGACTGCCGCTGCCCACCTCCCACCTCCGCCTGCCTTGCCCTGGGAGAACCTGCCAGCCACAGGGTAGAAAATCAAAAGATTTTATATCAAAGGCCCTGTATGAATTTGCCTTTTCCTCCAAACCTGGTTCGGCTCCTGTTTTTAAACCTTGAGTCTTCACAATTTGGTAACAAGGGGAAGCTCATTACCATTGTGAACCCCGAGATTATACCCCTTGGACATGCAGTGCCCGCGCGAGCTACAGAGCTGTAATTAATTGTTAAACGGTGAGTCATCCTCAGGCCCAAGGAACACATTTAAATAGCCTCCTCTGAGGGCAGGCCTCTGTTTCCACGGAGGCAAGGAATTCTCTTGGCCACACAAAGCAGCCCTCTCCTCAGCAGCCACCTCTCAGGAGGAAGGCAGAGGCAGGGAGAGGAGCCAGGATGGAGGAACCCAGGCAGGCAGCCCTCTCACCAAGGAGCCCCCGCTGCAGGAAGAGGCTGTAAGGCCTGGACACGTAGGTCAGAATGACCAAGGCACAGGCGTCAGAGCGCTCCATCCTCCAGCGGTACCACACGCTCGCCATGGCCATCTCACCCTCTGGAGAGCCAACCACACTGTGGAAGCTGGCCATTTGCACACCAAGGCCTTGCAGTGGTAAGGAAGCAATAAATCCACATCAAACTTAACCCCAAAAACATAAGCCAGGGGGACATTCCTAATGAAACCGTGACTCAGTGCAGAAAGAACTAAGTGTTCCAGGTACTAGTTTGTTTCTGTACAAAACTGATCTGGGATGTGTTTATTTACAGAAGCTCAGGGGTTGTTTTGTTTTGTTTTGTTTTGTTTTTAAAGGGTGCCCAAGACTCACAGGTTTTGAAATTAACAAAATTTATTTTCTTTCGGTGCTTCTCATTCAAAACTTCATCATCCCCCTGTTTGGGTCTATTCAATGACTTCAATGTGGGGAGACCTCACTTACCCAGATGTTTCCGGAGGAAGGCTAAGGAGAGAATCTTGACTAAACTGACAAAAAAAATGTCCAAATTGCTGATTTGGGGAGAGGAAATGGTTTTAGCATTTGTACTGAACATATTATATGCTAAGATTTAAATGAGCACTAATAAGTAAAATTAAGTTAGTCACTGAAAAATTGCTATCCATAATGGGCTTTTATTGCATAATAATGAATTACATTATATCCCTGAACCTTAATTTTTTTAAATCAATGGGAAACACAGACTGTGTCATATTTCCTAGGATATAATTTGAATTTAAGTTACAAAGTGCTTGGGACATAATTGAGCATTCTCAATCGACAATGAGAGGCTTGGTAGATTTCAAGGTGTGGGGAAGCAGAAGGAGCATGGCAGGGAAAGGAGGCTGGCCCAGAGAGGAATAATGAATTCCTCAGTTGACAAGCCTGATAAAGAAAAGCAGCAGATAGAGTGGTGGGACTTGGATTTCTTAAGGGTGTACTATAGACAGTCTGGGCCATGACCAGGGGCCACACTGTATGCTCCCAGTTCAGACAGCTTTAGGCCCCAATGTGAAATGGATCGTGCTCTCTTAAGGGGGAAGGTGTTTGGGGCCAGCCTGTACCTAGCGGAAAGCCAGGTTAGAGATAGGCACGGAATTGCTGACCTAGGAAGGACCGAATTACACTTTGGTGGGCAACTCTAGCAAGCTGCCAACGTTTCCATCAAGCTGAAAACCAAAGATTCCCTAAGGGCTTCTGCTTCATCTCACCCACCTCACGCCTGATCCACAGGTCTGTGTGATGTGGGAAACACCCAGGAAGCAAGTATACGAGAGACTGTGAGGGTGCATACAACTATGGCCTTAAAACCCCAAGCCCACTGTCCTGGGTGCTGCTTCACCTAGACTGCCCTGCAGATGCCCAGTGACCTGCTGCTCCTTCTTGTGTTCCTCTTATTAGAATAAAGATGAAACAGACATCCTTCCCTTTCTGTGAATGTGTTGAAGCTCTGGTTAGAACTACCAGATGCCTTCCTTCCAAAAGTGGTTGCTGATGAAGGGAATGTGTAGCTACAATCCCATATGATTCACTTGCCATAATATTATCTGCCACTTTGATTCATGGCAACTATAATATTTCAGCTGAGTTATGGGTTAGACAGGCCAGCCTGGAAAACTAAATTCCAGTTACAGTCTTCTAAGTTTGAAATATCAACCCTATAATGCATTAGAAAAATAATTTGAAAGTTGGAGATTGTCTATAAATTATTTTTGTGTGGGAAAACTCAAAATATCTTAATAATGAGACCACATTTAGGCTTCCATTACCCCTAAGATAGAAAACATATCACCTGAGAAGTAGCAAGGGACCTGGATCCATTCATTCTCATTAAGAAGGTGGTTGGTCCTTGAATGAGCCAGAAAAATCGCAGGTATTTGGGTTAGACATCTATAAGAAGAGCTTCCTAAACAGAAAGACTGCACTCTCCTTGTGCAGGCATACTGCATCAAACCAGCCTGACCCACCCATTTGAAGTACAAAAGTGAGTCTCACGATAATTCTCACCACTTACATCATAATTTCTAAAGCAGAGGTTATTGGGAGAGAGGCTAAAAAATTCTTATAAGCTCCACATCCCTAAGGTAAGCCCTGCTCTACCAAGATCTGCTCCCAAAGCCATACTTGGCAGGAATGGTACACTTAGTGGGCATGGCTTAGGAGGACAACTTGATTTAAAATCTCTACAAGAGAGCCCCTGAGAGCTTGGACCAGACAGTCTGAGACGTTGCTCTCTCAGGGGCTGGGGCCTGCCTTGGTGCAGATATAAAATGGAGTGGACTGAATAGTTTCCAGGGTCCTTTCCAGATCTGAACACAAATTCTGGGTTCTGGGCTCTTGGAAGAGTATTACCAGCTTGGACATTCTCTACCCCGAGCAAACTGAAACTGCAGGGTATGGAGTCAGAGACACATACCTCTGTGGTTTCCTGAAAAGTCAGATCTAAAATCATTTCCCCATTGTGTTTAGGATGTTACTCCCTCTCGATCCCTCACCTTTACCACTATCCCAGCTTCCTAGAGAAACTGTTTCCTAACCCCACTCAATTTGTCCAAGATCAGATGCTATTTTGATAAAAGGAATTGTTTTTTCTTGTGACATGTTTTTCCAAAGAAACCTGACTCTGAAGTAACGGAGACATCAGAGCGTGGGGATCTCATGGACACATTTAATCCAGTCCCACCATTATGACACAGGAGAAACCAAGACCCAGAGATTTATCCAGTAGCAGTGGTAGTGGCACAGCCACAAACCCAAGTACTTCGCGTCTGTCCTATGTGTGTGGGGGAGAACATTCTCCCCTAAGCACACGTCACTACTTCCACAGCCACAGGGAGGCCTGTGGCTAGGTCCTGGAGGTTAACCCTAGATCACTACCCTGTAGCGTACTGTGAGGCAGATTTTCTGATCTCCCTGAGGCCTTTAGGACACTAACACCTAGTTCTCACAGCTGGTCACATGCATTAAATGGCAAGGGTGTGGAGCCAGTGCCAGGTACGCAATGACTAAGAGTCACTGTCCTCTTCTCTGCTGTGATTATCAGTGAATTTAAACACACACACAACTCTTCTTCCACACAGGGTAGTATATTTGGTTCAATTTCAAAATAATGTTAGAACACATTCTGTATTTCAGTAACTTGAGACTTTCCTCCAGATTCCAATGTAGCCAAAGAGACATCCTAGTCAATTTCACTCTTGGGAATAGAGTCCCCAGTGTCCTCAAAAGACCCAAGTTTGGGAAACATTCCTATTTTCTATAGTGATGGAATTTCAGCTACTCCATTGCAGGATTGATAGTAAATCTCAAGCAGCATTGTGCTCCTGTAAGAGCAAGAAACCCATGGGTCCTCTTCCCAGGGGTCCCATGGCAGTGCCAGGACCCCAAGGACCAATAATCCAGCATGGGACTATGGGAACGTGTGTGTGTGTTGAACAGATAAGGCCCAAACTCCTCAGTTGACTCCTGGCTCTCTAGTCACTGATATGCCATTGTGGTGGAGAAACTAAACTCAGATGGAAAGATGAAAAAGCAAAGACATGAAAGGGGACCCAGAGACAGCAAACTGGTCAGTGAAAGACAACTGATAGGAAACGCCAAGAACAGAAAGAGACAAAGCTTACCAAGCAGCTTAAGTTCAACTTGCATAAATATGCAATGTGGCTGCAGGAAAAGGACAGGAGGAGGAAGGAAAAGAAGGAGAAGAGAAAGGAGAAGGGACAGAAGAAGGAAGAGAAGGAAGAAGGAGAGAAGGATGGGGAGAGACAAATGGAAGAGGATGGAAGAGAAAGATGAAGATGAGCGAGGAGAAGGGAGAAGGAGGAGGATCAGGACAAGAGGAGGAAGGGGAAGTTAAGAAGAGGAGTTGGAAGAAGGAGGAGGAGGAGGAAGGAGAGGAGAAGGCTATGGAGCCATCATCTCGAGCTGCACTGGTGGACATGAACTACCTTAACAGGAAGCAACAATTTCTTTCCCTGGGGTCTAACTGTGGTGGAGATGTTGGGATAAAGCCCAAACACCTGAGTTCAGAAGAGGTTGCCCAAGATGAGAGGAGAGGTACAGAGATGCTAACCTAAAGAAAGTTAAGAACAAAGTCATGAGTGCTGTCCTCAATACCAGGAAAGTGTCACAGGGAGTTGAGAACACTTTCCTCATCCAACGGCAAAAAGGTAAATGCGTATGAAGAATCTTTCTCACTAGTACCTCCAAGGAGATACCCCATGTCAGGAAATGTTTGCTAGAGGCTTGGTGACCCTAAAAACTTGTCAGGGCTACTGCAAGAAAAGGGTTACCAGCATTGGGTAAGATGCCGGGGCCCCTTGTGGATCTATGAGACCACGAAACAGCGGAGGAGAAAAAGGTTTCCATGCAATGATTCTCACCCAAGGCAGCATGCCTTAAATTCTCTCCTCCAACCTCTGGAAGGGAAGTCAAGGCACAAGGCTCCCATGGCCACTCCCCTAGGGAGGAATTCAAGGAACACTCTGGCTTTGTTAGTCTCCTGCCTGTGGGATCCCTCATGCATCCTGCAGGTCTTAGAGGGGACACATTTCAATCAGTAGAGCGCCACCACTGTGTGCTCCGGGCATGGGACCGAGGCATGGGACCTCAGAGCAGCGAGCCAAGTCCGCCATAGGTACCAGCAAGTGGAAAGCTACCGGGAACCACATCTTCAGACTTTTGCTGAAACGGACAGCTATTAAAGAAGGGTTCTCCTCCTATGTGCACCTGATGCACCCATCTCTGACTTCTGAATGTGGAGGGCAGAGGCCTGACTGCTTGGAGAACACACAGCTGTTGGGCTCCATTTGTCTTCTAACCACGACTTTCACTGCTTCCCCTTGTGACTCAGCACTGTATCACAGCCTTTTAGCACTTGGTGATGCTCGCATGTCTGTGAATGTGAGAGGCAGAGATACGTGACTGGTGCCTTTTAATCCAGGGTCTACTATGTACCATGTTATACACTTTCATACATTATCTTTTTTGGAAGGAGGGTACTGGGAATTTGACTCAGGACCTCAGGTTTGCCAGGCAGGCACTGTGCCACCGAGCTAAATCCCCAGCCTTCTACGTTATCTTTTTTCAAAAAGCCCTTGTGAATGCTAGGCAAGGGCTCTAGGACTAAGCAGCTTTCCCAGCCCTCTTACAGTATCTTAGTTGACACAACCTTGCAATGGTGGTAGTGACATTGTCATATTACAGAAGAAAAAAAAACTTGTACTTTAATGACACTAAATATAAAAGGAAAGATTAGCACCTTGGTTTCTGCCTTCTAAGATAGTTACAAATTCCAATGGACTAGGAAAACAAATCTCTCCAATGGCCCCTCTCCCTAGGATAGAGACAAAGTCACCTCTCCCCGGTCCCCTAGGAAACAGCCACAGAGCAGGAAGACAGACACCTCAGTGGGTATGCAGGAGGCTCTAGACCGAGTTTAGGGGCAGGAACTAAAGCTGCACTGCTCTATGCAACAAAAATGGGGAAACAGTGAGAGTTATGTGGGAGCAGCCAAGGGAGAGAGGTGCAAAGTGCAAGTAATATGTAAAGTCACTGAAGCCCAAGTTTGGAAAAACTGCCTGAGGACTTTCTTAAGCACAGAAATTTCTAACACTCATTATTCATATTTCCATGATATGAACTTCCTCCTTTCCAAAGTTTGCGTCCAGACTAAAATGAAACCTTGTGAGGGAGTGGGATGGGGGTTGGGTGCATAGACAAAATAAATGATCAGGTCCACGTCTGGGTTAATCCAGGCCAGGGAGAAGGACACAGCCAGAGAAAAGGACTCCTGGTGGGAAGGGAGAAGGCAGGCCCAGGGAACGTCTTGGTCTCACAGAAGGCATGGGATGAAGGTCTAAAATTGACACCAGGAACACTGAGGACCAGGCTCAAGGTCACACTGTTAGGAACTGTGAGCCTAACACTCACTGAGATACATACAGTTCCAGCTGAAGACACAGCCAAGTTATTCCTATTTCCTGGGCTTGGATTGTTCTTCCCCAGCCGATGCCCAGCACTGCATCTTCACCACTCAGCACACGACACTCATCTCTGACAGAGCCTCCCCTGGCTCCTCCAGGGACGTGAATGGCTCCAGGTAGCAGAGATGCCACCGATGTTCACCAAACTCTCCTGCTTTCATCCCAGGCACAAAGCTAGACCGCATCTCCCAGGCTCACAGTAGGAGACAGGGCCATGGAGTTGAATTACAGCCCTGGGGACCGGCAGGAAGCAATGAGCACCACTTGCAGGCCTGGACCCTAGGACTCTGATGCAACCTTGCACTCTTTCTTGTCCCTTATCTGTCAACTAGTTTCACGGCAATTAGAAGAACATGCCAAAGCCCAAGGGAGTGACACAGCCCTGAGACAGAAGGAACAGGGAACACTAAATAACCTCTATTACCACCCAGCAATCCAGATTGGGCTGCGAGGTGAGTTAGAAGGAAACCCCTCCTGTTAAGTCACTAGGAGTTTGGGATTTGTTCCAGCACATGCTCTTACTGACACACTCTTTCACTAGGCTCTCACAGTCATTTGTTCATCTCTCTACCACCCCCTTGTCTACCAGCTGTATCTCAGTTTTCCACAACAAATGCCCATTTTCCCACTGCACTGATCTCCTCCAGGAAAGTGACTGTATTATACTCATTTCTAAATCCATCACACCTAGAACACATAGTTTATGGCTTCATTAATTGCACAGCGAGTAAAGGAATGGCTGACTGATACAGCCCAGCTGAATTCAGCACATCTCTACAATACCTTAAAAAATTAAAGAAAACAAAACAAGCATCAACAAACAGCCCAAGGCTGCACACCAGACTAGCCAAGCCCTGGAAGGAGGGGATGAAAGAAGGGGAAGTAGGTGGAGAAACCCTTTCCCCTCCAGCCAGCTTCCCCCAAGCAGGCACACTTCCAGTGCTAAAATCTTGCCTAAGAGAATGCTGGCTGGCAGGAATTCTTGCTGCTACTCTATCCTACAGTATTTTGAAATCTTTTGTTTCAATCGATTGGCAATGTTTAAGCACAGCATTTCACACAGAAGTACAATATTACTAATTAGGCAATAAGGAATAAGACAGTGTCATTTCATGGTAATGCATCATGTACCCAAGAAAAGCCCTCCCTCTCTCAAATGCATTTTAAAGGATTTCACATCAGCTCATTTTCGGTGCAGAAGAGGGATTCCATTCCGGTAATAAAGAGCAAGTTCCAGTAAGGTGTGCAATTCCCTTAATGGAGAAACACGAGGCATGACCTAAGACTCATCAGCTGGGTTGGAGAAGTGCTGGTGCCCAATGGGCAAGATTTCAGCTCTCACCTTGGTTAGAGGTAGCCACTTTCAGGACCACGGTTTGTTCCCTTTCATCAGTGATCTCAAGGGATTCATATTTTCTTTTCCATATAAATTGCCTCAGGTATTTTTATGGGGTCTTTTTTCTTCTTCTTTAAATATCACTAGTTATCAGGTTCCTTAATGAATATGTCACTTCAATAGAGGCTGTCACAATTTCATACTGCTTTTAGTTTTTCTTACGTCAGCTGTGTCACCGTGGTTGAGGATAAACGAAGGTTCCTTCCTCTTCCCCTGGGCTCCCACTCAACTCATCCATAATTCCCAGACTGTTAGCAGCCCTGTGCCATGGAGTGGCCCTTCAGAGGCTGGACCTGGTCCCCTTGCCTTAAACAGCATCGCCAGTGTCTAGATGGACACCACTTTTAGAGTCTACACAGGTCTGGGTGAGCCATCTTCTGGCCTAGAAGAGCTTCCTTCAGCCTCCTCTCCTTGCACGGGCCAGCGCCTATCTCTGGATCAGTTCTTTCCCATTCTTCTGACCACTACTCAGTGTCAGTGTTTGCAGACACAGCCTGAAAGATACCTCGGTCCTCACTGCATCTGATGGGGCAAGGGAGAAATCCTGCATCTATTTATGCTGGATTCACAAAATGGTGTGATCCAAGGCTGTACAAGAACCCTCCTCACCACCACTTCTTCAGCCGCCTCTTCTGAAAATCTGTGCTATTTGATACACTCATGTTTAGAATGTATGTCCTGACTTCTTCCAGATTTGAGGCAACAGGTCCTGTATCACACATTACTTAGCAGTTTTCCACATTTCTCAAAGGACACTTCTGTACTAGCTTCCCATTGCTGTGACAAAATATATGAGATAAACAATTAAAGGAGGAAAGCTTTATCTTGGCTCAAAATTTCCGGGTTTCAGTCCACGGTCAGTTGTTCTCATTGCATTGGGTATATGGGAAAGCAGCATCTCAGAGCAGACAGTGCAAGGTGAAGCAAATCTCACCTCATGACACCAGGAAACAAAGAAAGGGAGGGTCCCAGGTCCCTATATTCCCTTCAATGCATGTTCTTCTGCTGGGTGCAGCTTCCTCAAGGTTTCACCACCTTCCAACAGTACCAAGGCTGGTCAGCCAAGCTGCCAACACATGGGCCTCTGGGGGATATTCCAGATCCAAATCTCATCCTCAGTTCCTCTCTCTCTCTCTCCCTCTCTCTCAGTGGGGGGAAAGGAGGGGAGTTACAGAAGAGACTTACTCCATTAGATGTTATAGGTTTAACACCTATTCATGCAACCTCTCATTGTCCTACACAAACCCTTGAAAATATATATAAACAACAAAACAAAACTAGATTGGGTCCAAAATATAAAACTGTGAATCAAAATGAGTATTTAACGCAATATCTAAAAAACTTAACATTATGTCAACTACTCAAATATAGCTCAATTCAGAGACTTATCTATTGTTATAATAGTTTATGTCACAAGACCCAAATGAATAATTTATTCTCAATAAAACAATACTATAAAATGTAACCATTCTCTCCAGTTTCATCAGAGCAAACATTCCGTTTGATGTGGGTGTAGGTACATGTAAAGAAGTTTGAGGAGTTGAAGGGCAGAATGCAAGTCTTGTTGCAGCCTCCTTTGAGTGGGGGCTGGGAGAGGTGCCGGAAGCTGGCTGCCCTGTGGTCATGGAGATGAATAGGACCTGGCTGCACACACAGGTCACAAATGTCTAGTGGGCCCTTATCCCAGGAGGGCCACAGAACTAGGCTATTGTCAGAAGTCTAGGATGCTCTCAAAGCACAGCTTGGAGCCCCACTGGACAGCCAACAGTGCACAAAAGGACTGGGGGCCCTGTGGCAGAGCCTCATGCATGGCCATGGTGGTATACTGGGCCGCCATGGGGGAGGGGCTGCAACAACAAAGCATTTCCTCAGATTCCAGGGGCTGGAAGCCTGGAAGCAAAGTGTTGGCAAGGCTGGTCTCTTCTGAGGTCCCTCACCTTGGCTTGTCCAGGGTCATTTTCTCCCTAGTCTTCATGTAGTCTTCCTTCTGAGGGTCAGTGCCCTAATCTTTTCTCATAGGAAACCAGTCAGATTGGATTAGGTCCTCTCCTAACAGCCTCATTTCAATTTAATTACCTCTTTCAAAACCCTATGTCCAAACACAATCACTTTCCCAGTATTGGATTAGAATGTCAATATATGAATTCTGAGGGTCACAACTCCATCTATAGGAGTTGGCCAAGAGATAGGCATCGGCATGCTACACGAGCTTAGGGTCAGGGTGAGACCCTGCAGGTAACTGGGCAATGGACAGACAGTAAAGTGGGCTTTACAGTAAAGTGGGACGCAGGCCAGATGCTCCAGGTCAGAGGAGAGACAGCTTCTGCCCAGCTGTGGGACCTCAATCCTTCTCTGTCTGTCTCACTGTCCCCTACACATCAAAACAGAGAAGAACCGTGGTCACTGGTAAAGTGATTGAAGTGAAAACAGAGAAGTAGACATTCACGAAACAGATGGTGCCAGTGGTAACATTCAATATTTCCACCCCATGGCCACAGGTATGATAAAACCTACAGCAATGTCAGGACATAAGTGCAGCCACCTGGGGAGAAGGAGCCGCTCGCCTTGATATTCCATGACTTCTAGCTGGCCAGCCCTCTAAAAATGTCTGTTCCGCCTCCTTTACTCCAGACTTTAGCCCCAGCTAAAGGTAGCACCCATTGGAAGGGTGGTATTTTAATTTATCATGAGTCATTTAGATCCTGGTGCTAATGAGCACATTTGGGAAAATGGGAAGTGAGAATATGAAGACATCAAGCCTGTGAAGAAAGCAGGCTTAGAAAGCAAGACTGCTCCTTCATGCAGCTTTATTTCCTGCCTTCCTCACTGGAACATGAGCTCCGTGAGGGCAAGACCTCAACTTCTTCACTGCATTTCCAGAGTCCAAATCTGTGCCTGGTACATGGGAAATTAGTGGAAGACACCTACGGAATGAAGGAAGGACCCGATGAAGAATAAACTGTGTGGGGAGACACTTGAGGCAGTTTTTGACTATTTCCTATTCTAGACAGAGCCTCAGGGTTGGGGCCAGTCACATTCTCAAGTCAACATGATCTACACTTAAGTCTAACAGGAGACAACAAAGACTAGGTACCCAGAATTCTTCAACAAAGACTTCAAAGAGTACCAATTCATCTCAGGTTGTCCGGAGGCCATATCATCCACAGTGCCCAGAAGCAGCTGTGAACCCAGATACCTTCAGCAGTCAACTATAGGGCACAGCAGGGGAATTGATAGTTCTTCCCACAGTCTCTGAGCATCTTATAAATACTGAAAATAAAACGTGCTTTTAAAATAGCCCTCGTCCACCACCTCAGAAGACCTGTTGAAAGTCAAGCCCTCCATCTGCTGAGCACACAGTCAACACTCTCTTCCTGCTGTCTCTCACACACACCTGAAAACCCCACTCTGGTGTGCATTTGCTTTGACAGGAAATCAGGAGCTATGGGCTGTGGAGGAGCGGCTGGAGAGAGAAGATTCCTTTCAGAAACAGATTTGGCCAATTAGGAAAAATCGCAAAAGCTTTCAGACTATGCACCGGCTGGCTCTTGAACACAATCACCAAATCTCTCTCCATCTCTCTTTCTCTTAGATGGATGTAACTCATCACAGATTTTACATTCACCGGAAACAGACTGAAACATTTTCCATGTCAGTTGCTCAGGCCAGCTACAGCTGAGTATCCTAAGAACCTCCAGAGTCAGAGGGAAAGAGATGCCTCTGGCTCCCTGACTGTTTATCTACCTGCTTATCCATGACCAGCCACCTGCTGGTTCCTGGGGAACCTCCTACAATGAGGGGCAGGCCAGGAAGGCTGCACAGTGCTGGCATTAGGGGCCGCTTCACACCTAAATCCATACTCCCCAGACGCACTGTTGGTGCCACTGGCAGGCAGCCTACAGTAGTGCTTCTTATTTATAGTGGTTCTATAAAGCACTTTGAGACTTTGATGAAAACTGGAGGACCTGTCTCCAGAAAATGGGTGCACACATACATGTGCAAACACACACACACACACACACACACACACATACTCTTGTATACAGATGGTGTCCTCCTTATAAGAGTTTTAATTAGGCTTTTTCAATTTTATGATGTTGCAAAGACAGTATGCATTCAGTAGAAACACATTCGAACTTTCAATGTTGACATTTTCCTAGGCTGGGATTATTCAGCCCAATCCCCTTTCAAAATGTGGGGCAGCAGGAGTGAGCCATGTGCCCCATCAGCCCTGGAATGAAGGGAGGGAACCACCGATACTCTAACGTGTGCTATGTTGCTGAGCTAGGATGTCCGCTATGCTAAGTGTATTCAACACATTTTTCACTTATCTTCTTTTTTCATCACTGGGGATTCAACCCAAGGCCTTCGCCCTGAGGTTCATCCACAGTCTCAATGATTCTTCTGATATAGAGAGGCTATAAAACCTCCACAAATATGGGTAGATTTCAATGTAAGGTGTGTAGAAGCAGGGAAAGAATCCTAGTAAGGAAAAACATGTGTGAGAGACATTGGGAGAGGAGACTAATGCAAACAGAAACAAACGATGTCCTTCAGCAAAACACCCGGGGTGCATGGACCTACACCAAAACGTTCTCACTTGTGGACACCAGTGCTCAGCCTCTGCCCTCGTCTGCACTCCCCATTTCTTCAATCTCATGGTGGTGCTGGTTCTGTTGGGGGTGTTATTAAACAGGAGTGCATGAGCTGAGGGCGGGTACCATGATTTTATTTTTTAGACAGAAGCACATATTTTCTGACCAATTCCTTCCCAATGTCAAATTCCCTCTCAGAGATCTCAGACAATTCTATAACTCCTGCTTGAATGCTCTCAGGAACGGGGAACTTGAGATATCACCTCTGAACACCTCCTTCCTGACCACCTAGCTTCCACCCCAGGTCTGAGTTCTTCATCAACAGTAGCCCCGACACAGCTTTCTCCCTCCCTCTCTCTGCACGACCCTCTGTGCCTCACTCATCCAGCTGTCCATTATGGGCCATGTGTAAAACATCCTTTGCAATCCATTACTCAACCTCTCTAAGCTGCAGTGTTCTCACCTATGAAATGGTGGCGATCATAACGTCTGCCTCGAGGGGTTATTGTGAAGATTAAATAATAAGCTGTAATTATGATATCATTACTCTTATTTTCCTTCCCCTGGCCTATACACTATTTACTATTCATCTGCAGATGAAGCTTGGAACTGTATCATATTTTTGGCAGCCCCGATGGCAACAAGAATAAAATAAAACACCTGTCGTTGTTTTTCCATGTGAGCCACCTTCTAGTCTGCTCTGCCCCATCATGTGTTTAGGCAATGGGAGTTTGGGAACCTAAATTCCATATTCAAATGTTCTTCTGGATAGTTCAGTCTAGCACACCAGACTGTTGCGATCTTGTTTTCCTTAACTCTGTGCCACACTAAACACCCAGCACTACCTTGTCCAATTGTCCATTTGCCTGTCACACATTCTCTCAAAAACTCTACCGATGAGCTCCAAGACCAGAGACTCAGAGACTTTCTCTTTGAGACGATTTCACTTCAGCTCCACATTTAACAAAGAAAACGAGGTGCAAAGAGATACGTTGGCTTCAGGGAATTATCAAAGTGGCTACAATCGTGGTAATTGCTGTCACATTGTTCGGCCCTTCCTGTTCTCAGAGCAGCATGCACACAGGAGTTGCTTCCAAAACATAACCTTCTCAGACTGCAGGGTCAGTGTCTGTAGCATTTGCCACCCTGCCCTTTGCACCAGGCACTGTGCCAGACATGCAGGAAAGACTCGACAGATTCTTGTTAAACAAATACATGATCTTGTTTGTCACTTGGGACAACTTAGCTTTGACACTGGTAAAAGACTTGGTTTCACAAAATTAAACAACTCGTTCGAGGTCCCCACCTGGCTCGTGGAGGCACTGTGATTGGAAACACGGTCTGCCTGACTCTGAAGCCAGTGCCCATAACCCCTTGCTTTACTGCCTTCCTATCAGCAAAAAAAAAATGTTACAGAAAGCAGCACTCTGGACAGGTAGGAGGAAAGCTTTTCGTATTCCATCTGAGAACTTATCCACTGCAGTCACATGTCCAAACTTTTATCTAAATCAGACAAGTGGGAAAAACCTACCAAGACCTAAAATATCTGAGCAGAAAAGAACCTGTAGTCTCTCCTCCCCAAGTGACTCACTCCTTGGTTCTGTGCTCCCACTGACTCATCCTGCCGGGACATTCCGCTTTCCCGGCTAGCAGGAGGGCTCCATGCCAGTCCTGTCAGTGCTCAGGCCCTGCTGGGCTTTGTAGCAGATGCTGGTTCCAGGGAGGAACAAGAACCGAAGCTTCCTTCCTAACGCTTGCCCACCCACCATACCCCAGGTGGATGTTTACTCTGTTCTAGGTCCTTCGTCCTTTGCAGACACCAGGGAGGAGGGAAGGGATTCTTTCTCTCCATCTGGATTTAGGAGTGTGTGGTATTCGGAGAGTAGGTGTGTGTTTATACCTGTATGTTTGCTTACCGGAAAGAAGGTGCCATTCATTCATCTACTGTGTGCTCAACCTCACAACAGACACTAATGGGGGTTACAGAGAAGGAGAAGATATGCTTGAGCAAAGACTCACTCAGAGTGTGGTCTGTTCAGGGACAGAGGGCGGGCCCACCTAGCCAAATAGCTTTTAGGCTGAGGCCCTAAACACCAAAGTAGGAAAGTTTTACCTTTCTGCCATTGGACAAAGAAACCACGGGCGTTTCATTCAAAGCAGAAAAGACACACGGTGGGAACCAACTCTCAGGTGATCGGTCTACAGGGGTGTATACAATGGTAAGGAAGGTGAATAAGTCGAAGGCAGGAAGGTAAGAGATCTTTCTGAGGGAGGGCTTGTACCACCAAAGCATGGAGTAAACATACTTCTTACTTAACTTCCCAGTCCTGAGTGGATATGACTAAGAAACCTTGGTTGTTCTTTCCCAGTCTGCTGGCTGTCCCTTCACTTGTCCTTCATCCTTCCCCTTCCTCACTTCAGTCACATCTGCTCCTTCTTCTGGATGCCCTTGTTGCTGAGTCTCTCCCCATTTGTGTATGCAGGTCTGGAGCCAATATTCTAGTGGCATTCCAGTAATTACAATGATATTCTCTAACAACAATAGGGATCTGGGTCAGCATTCAGTATGCAGAGCCCAGCGTGTTTGCAGTAATTATGAATCAAGCATCCAGTGGGACAATGGGCTAGATGACCTCACAGGTCCTTCTGATCTTAAAGACTCTATGGATCCCTAGGAGTAACGGCATGCACCAGTAGTCTCAGATACTGGGAGGACTGAGACAGGAAAATCAATTGTGCTCAGGAGTTCAAAGCCAGTCTAGGCAGTGTAGCAAGACTGTGTCTCAAAATTTAAAAAAAAAAAAAAATCTACAGATGTCTATGGGTCTAGGGCATTGACTCCAATAAAGGTTTGTATTTGTTTCTCTTGCTGTACAATTTTCTTGACCAGGAATACAGTAAGAACATCATATCACTAACTACCATCAGTGGGCTTAGGGAAGGCACCACAGGTTTTGGCAGGCACCGCCCCTGACTTCTGTGCTGTGTCTCTAACTCCAACAGGCAGGATGCCTGCAACAGTCATGAATACTAAGAGATTTGGAAAACACTCAGAGCCTCATAGAAGACTTTGGGTTCTGAGTTATCAAATACTCATTTCAGTGGTCACTTAACCCATTAAATCAGTACAGATGCTCTTAAACACATAATAGGGTTACACGCTGATAAACTCACAGTAAGTTGAAAAGCCGAGCTTAAATCTATGCAAGAACGCTCCATATATTAGCCCTCATTTGGGCTAAATCATCTGACACAGAAGCCTATTTTGTCAGAAACTGTCGGCTATCTCAGGTAACTTACTGAATACTTCGATTTTAGAAACACCCAGCAACCCGGCACAACGCAGTGCATCAATTGTTCGCCCTCCTGATCACAAACTGACAGGGAGCCCTGGCTCTCTGTCACTGCCCAGCACACTGCCCACGGCATACTGCTAGTCTGGGAAAAGATCAAAATTCAAAATTGGAAGGAAGGTTTTTTACTGAATGTGTATCATTTTCACACCATCATAAAGTCAAAAATCATAAGTCAAACCTCCTACATTGAGGACCATCTGTGTCAGGTTGGTCTAACTAGTTTCTTCCCAGAGCCTTTTGGAATATATTTGGGGGAGAAAAAAAGAGCACACCCATAGGTCCTGCTAAGACTGCTACTCAAGAAGCCCCAGATACATCCTGGTAGACACCAGGTCATAAAAGAAGTCACAGAGTCTGCCCAGGGGCTGGGGAAGAAAGGCATTTTCCAGGGACAGAAAGAAGTTCCCCAAGAGGGACCCAGACCCAGGTCTTAGGGCCCAGCTTCCCACACATAGTGTCCCAACACTGCAAGGTAAGTGCTCAGATCTTAACTCAGACGCTCTGGCATGCCATGGTGCATCCTTGAGTTGTCTAAACAATATAATCTTACACACAGCATCAACTCTGAGTTAGGTTCACCCCATGCCAAAAAATAAGGTTCATGCCCCGTATGTCTTTTAAGAAAAATAGCTAACAATGCTGGTCTATGCAGACACGTGATAAATGCTAATGCCCTTCCCTTTCCAACAGCACACGGTTCCTCCCTATGTCTTCTGGTGCGAGGACTCTATTTCACTCCTGCTAAACTGATGGTCCTGGAAGCCACCAAGGACAATTGCTAAGGTGAATGCTTTGCCATTCCCCCAGCTAGTAACTTTCCTTTCAATTAGAGGCTGAAAGTCCATTTCTAAGGCATAATATCTCTGCCTTAGAGAATCTGTTTCCTTCTATAAAAAATGCTTCCTTATTGTCTGCAGAACCTGCAGTTTGAGAGAAAGCTTAGAGTGAGGAGCCCCCTCCTTACTTCTCTTGGTCTCATCTTCATGCAAGGCTCCTGGAAAACAGTCTCAGAAGGTTCTAGAGAAGCACCAAGAATAATAACAGGGAAGAACAAGAAGCAATAATTACAAGCTTTCTTTGAGACAAGATCTACTTGAATTAGATTGTTTAATTTTTTTAGTTTAAAAACATCTCTGTTCAAGTTGAGGTTGAGTGTATCTCTAGTTGTTTTCATTGCATACACAAAGCCAAAGGACAGAAGATGAGCAAGACAGAACAGCTACTTGACAGGGATCGAGGTTGCTTGTAGCATATGTGTTCTTGGTGGTTAAACACCCTGATATTCACAAGAAGACTGTGATAGGCAAATATAGATGCTCATCTATAGAGAAGCTCTGCTGATGTCAAAAAGGCTGCTTGGATGAAAAAGTGTGTCCCAGGTTCACTGGGAAATCCAAATGGAGAGGAAGAGGTACCTGGCTGATCTGCACCTCACAGCATCAGGCATCTTTTAGGGTAAGCCAACCCTTGCTGTGGTTACCATGGTAACTATTTAGAGTAGATGGATGGCCTATCCCATGACAAAGACAAACCTAGTTCTGGAGTCATCAGAAATTCTCTCTGGATGTATCTGATTAGCAATGATGAAGATATTCCAACAGACATGGAACTGCCATAAAAGGAAATGATTAAGCAGTGGCATTTTGCCCGTGCATCGCACTTTTTGTATGAAATGTAATTCCACTCCTGTGGGGTGATGACCTTGGAGTCATTCTACTGGTGTCTGGGGGAGGAGGGATTCCATCCTAGGATTTTATGTCATAAAGTACTCAACAGTGCTGAGGAGAATGCTATGCCTATGAATTCCAGGGATTAAAATTGAGAGAGAAGTATTTTCTGCAGTCTGCCTTCCGGCCAAATGTACAAATTCTCCAACAAACAAGACGAAGCTCCTTCTTTCCCTCTTTACCAAGTGTCAACTAGTGAGAAGGGAAACTTCACTCAGGTTGAAGGCTTTCTAGTCTTAATTCTAAACTGAGTTTTGCTTTTACCTGCCTGATTCTCCTTCCCAAACAGAAAAATCCTTCAAAAAAAACACAAGGCAGATCATGTCATGTCTCTGCTTAAAATCCTCTAGCACCTGCCCATCTCATTTAAGGAAAAACCAAAGCCCTCCAACGGTCCACAAGACTGTGCAGGATCTGCCCCTGCCCCAGCACTCTCACCATATCTCTGTTAACTTCCCTTCACTCACTCTGTGCCAGCCACACTGGCCCCTTTGTGGCCCAGCCATACACCTCAAGACCCTCTGCCAGCATGCTCCTCCCCATTCTCCATCAGGACTTCTTCAGACGCTGGGCTTCTCAAGAGCTCTCTTGACCCTATTTAAAATTTAAGCACAAATCCCTCCCCACTCCATCAGACAGCAATCTCTATGCCCCTCCCTGTTCTGCTATATTTTTCACCATAACTTTTGTCACCATCAAACTCTAAATACAATCTTTTCTCATTTGTCTTGCCCCACTAGAATGTGAGTTCCACAAAACCAGGGATTTGCTAAGCCATTAGTTTGGTTTGTTTGCTTTTGTTTTTTGTTTTTTGAGACAGGGTCTCACTATGCAGTTCACGCTGGCCTTGAGCACACTTAGTTGCCCAGGCTGGTCTTGAACTTGCAAAGATCCTCCTGTCTCAGCCTCCCAGCTTCCAAGATTACAGCTGTGTGCCACCACGTCCAACTGCCATCATGTTTTACAGCAATGCCTAGCATATAGTTGGAACTCAATAAATATTTGTCTAGTGAATTCATTAAAGCTCTATCCTTCTTTGCTAGGGCACTTAGTTACTTTTCTTATTGCTGAAACAAAATACCCAACACTTACAGTTAAGAGGAAAGGTTCATGTAGCTCAGAATTCGTAGCAGTTTCAGTCCATAATCTGCTGGCTTCAGGGCAGGGTGGCATCCCAGAGGAGAAACAGTTAATGGTGGTTAGAAGGTAGCAAAGCAACAAGGGATGACCATTTGTTGTTGAATATCCCTTGTATCTTATCCAAGCAACTTAAAGTGGGTAGTACTCACACCTTTAATTCCAGTGCCCTTGACCCTAGCATTGCACCCTGAATCAATCCCATTGTCACCCACTGTGGATTCAGTCACCTCTGAAAAATCCCCATGTAAAACTGCATTAGGTTTTGGGGGGGCATCCAGACACAAACCATAATAGGTCTCAACATGTTCCTCTGAAAACTCACAAAAGATGGGAAGGCACTTGTCCTATTTTGCCTGTCAAACTGTAATTCAGGATAACCCACAAGTTGACAAGGGAATATTCTTTTTTATAGGAGATGTCCATCCACTAAATGCAAAAGGAATGATGGAATCAGAAAGTAAACATTCTACAAGCCCTAAGAAATAATGGATTCGGGCAACAATTATCCATGCACACTGAAACCATCAGGGGAAGTCTGATGCTAAAAGAGCTAAAAGAGCAGGAAGCTAAAAGAGCTTCCTGGTGAGATCTAACAGGAAAAGCAAAGCCCCAGTTAGAATATCCTTGATGTTCCCTTCAAAAACAAATGGGACCTGAATCTAACTTGTAGATTGCAGAAAATTTTAAAGACAGAGGAACAAATCACACAACCAAGTGGGGGAGTACTCTACTCAATCAAATTGTGGGCTATTCTACAGAACAACAGGGCCAGTTTCTTTAAAAAAACAAATGACATTTCCAATGGGAGGGGTGACCATTAGAGGTCAAAAGAGAGCCATAATACATACAAGCAGATATTGTGTGCAGATTTTCTTAGGATCTTGATTCAAATTGTCAAGCGATATTCTGAGCTAATAAGGGAAATTTAAAAGTGACAATCATATGATATTAAGAAGCCCCTGATTTGGGCTGGGGATTTAGCTCAGTGGCATAAGCACCTGCCTTGCAAGCATGAGGTCATGAGTTCGATCCCTGGTACCAAAAAAGAAAAAGAAAAAGAAGCCCCTGGTTTTGTTTCTGCTATTATCTATTATCTGATGTAAACATTCAAAAAATAGTATTTGTCTGTTAAAAGTGCATACTAAAGTACTTGTAGATGAAACCATATAATGGTTAACAGTTGCTTTCAAAAATTCTAGGGAAAAAGAAAGTATGGGAGGAAATAGAAAAAAAAAAAAATTAGCAAGTGCTGATGAGTCCAGAATTCAGAGTGGGGAAATGAGATAGGGAGACTTAGCATCACTCTTTCTACTGTGATTATAATTGAAATTTCCCATTATAAAAATATTTTAAAATGTAACTTCCTGTTTTATAGATGAACTTAATGAAGTAATGCTACAGCTGAAAGGACCTAGAAGAGTTCTGTGCGCCCTATCACTCTGGCTGGAGGTCAATACTAGAAAAAGAGTCAGTCATTTTATGGTTGGGCATCTACCAAGGGGATCATCTCCTTAGGTTACAGAAAGCTCCTCTGGTTTTTATCTTGAGACAAAAGCCAGATACTTGGTGTTCCTAGAGGGTTCTGTCTTGCCTGAGGGTACTTAGAAGACTGGCCCTCTACCTGTCTGGATTCCTGTCTATCTTCTCTTAAGACTACGTGTCCTTCTAATCTGCTTCCTTCTCCTGGGGCAATTCTTCTGTCACTTCAAGGAGATATGCTTTAACCACATCTAAATATGTTGTGTAAATAAATTTGTGAACTCACATGGAATGTATTAATCATCTTCTGATGTCTGCTGCTGATTCTAAGGGGAGGTTAAGGGAGGTAACTTTTCTTGAAATTCCATCCAGGTCCTTAAAAGGCAAGTGCTATTTTCCATTTCCTAGATGTGAAAACTGTGTAACTTGGCATTATCAAATCACAGAACTAATCACAACACCAGTGCATTGGGCACTGTGCTAGTATAGATCTATATTTGTCCACTTCTGCCTCACCCCACCTAGGTTATCCGAATTTTACTAACTAGGAAAATGAGGCACACAAAGGTTAAGTCACAAACCTACCCAGGGGCTGGAGAAGTGGTGGAGTGAGCTGGTCTGATGAGGAGATGGGCTTGGGCAGGGAGGAAGCAAGTCCCACTCTTAGCAGAAGTGGGGACCAGGGTGGAAACATGCCCAGCACGTGCAGCATCAACTTGCTGTGCCTCATTTCATGTGGGCTAATTCATGCCTACAGGTGGTACAGGGATCACAAATAGGGTGACCAAAGATTACAGGTTTTCTGACCAATTTACACATGCCTATTGTCCCCACATCCTCATTAATAGTGTCACCTTTCTTTCTCTAATGTGGCCCCATTTGGATGATAAATTATAAGATCATCTTAATTATAAGGTCTGCAAGGGAAAGGAAAGCCCATAATAGCCCATTCGTTAATATCTATTGAATAAAACGCTATTGAAAAATGGAAGACTGACCAAGTATCACTCTACATATTGGCATCTCTTGAAGTCGGTGACTTATACCCTTTAACTAATACTCCCCTGAGATACAAATGCCCACTCTTTCTGGCTTTCCTGGGTCAGCTACTGCATCTTGAGGCTGAAGATGTGGAACTATGCAAGAGCCACACATGGAAACTCATGTTCTTTTCTGTTGTCCCTCTAAAATAAGGGACATGTGTACACTGTCATTCCTCCCTTTATCTGGGCATGAGCATACTGTGGTCCTGCCTGGGTGCACTGGGCACAACGTCATCCTGCCCTTTCCTTGGGCATAATGTCATCTCTCCTTCTACCTGGGCACACTGTCACCTGCCCTTTACGTGAGCACACTGTCATGCTGCCCTCTACCTGGCCACATTGTCATCTTGTTCTTTTTCCTCACTTATGTTGAACGCCGCCATCTTTTAGGCAGATCCCAGTCTCCCGTTCTTAAGCATTCCGACCATCAGAACTCAGAATCCTCCTTATTCACTCTGCTGTCATCTGCTGCGCTCAACTCAACGAGGTCACAGCCAAGGCCACCCATTCTCTCCCTACTATAGACCCTACCTCCTATCCACATCCTCTCTCCCTGGAGACAAGGTTCATCAGGGTGAGGCTATTCTGGTCTCCAAACCTAGAAGTTTGTATTATCTAATTAACTTTAGTCCCTTATTTGTGCTTGATCCCTTTCCTGTGGCACTGAAATAATCCCATTTCTCTAATCCTATCATTATCCTGTTTTATTGCTAGGAAAGATTATCTTTATGGGGTCTGAGATAAAAACACAGGAAAGATTTAAGCCTCCTCTCAAAGTCTGCACCATTCCCCCAAATTCTCTGTGCACTTTCATTTCTTTCTAAGGCACAGGTAAGACAGTAGTCAGACATTTCTTTTAATACTTGCATTTTGAGCTCTTCAGAAGAAAAGCAGACAAAATGTGAGCTTGTATTGTCACCATTGCTAACATTAATTTTTAAAGCTAAAATAATTTGGCCTTGATTCATTGCAACCATATGGTACTTATTGGAGAAGCACATTATCACTTAATTAGAGGACCAAGAGCTCCTGGTGACATGACAAGAATCTGAAATCACTGTCTTCCGAGTTGACGTGACAGAGCCTCTGGCTCAGACCAGCAGGAAGAGTGAGCTTCGGGTGGAGACGAGTATCCCTCTGGCTCACGAGTGAGCTCCCAGTGCCAAGGTAATAATTGGCTTTACTTGCCTGAGCTCCGGTTTCCACATTTGTTTCAGATCTTCCACACTGCCAGTCCAGTGATTCACACAGTATTAGGGGGCACTAAGTGCTGTAACAATCACCAACATTTAAGTGGCTTAACACAACAGGAGCGTGTTTCTTGCTCAAAGGCCATAGTGATTCTGAGACCACGGTCCCTTAGGGCATTATTGTCACCTGCATACCAGTCTTACCCACCTCAGGGCCACTGTCCTTGATATTCCCTCTGTATATAATAACCTTTCTCCGCGCCCTACAGTGAGAAGCCCTTCATCACTGGGTCAGAGCCCACACAGAATTCCCTAGGGAGGCCTTCCCTCCCACCCTGTCTAAAATACACCCTTCGTGTCCTACCTTGATACCCAGTTACCTTCAAAGTACTTACAGTATTTGAAGATCTTACTGACTTGTTTGCCTTATTTCTCTTTTCCCTTCCTACTACAATGTCAGCCTTGACTGTATTATTTGCCACTGGAATTTCCAGCAATTATAACCCTCGACAGGCACTCAAATATATATATTTCTGGACCAGCTACTTGAGAGACGGAGACGGGAGAATCACAAGCTCAAGATTAGCCTGGGCAACTTAGGGAGACTCGGTCCAAAATTAAATAATAAAAAGGGTAAAGTAGGGAGCTCAATGCAAGGCCTAGCACCAAAAGAAAAAAAAAAATCTGGCAGAGTCAGGGAGGAGAAGGTCAAAGAGTTTAAGTGATGTCCCTAACATCTTCTATGCAGGAAATGACAAAGGAGCCCCTCTGTCTGTAAGCTTTTCTACTATGGGCTCGTTTCTCAGGAGGCTACTCGCCCATTCCATGCCCCACAGGCTCTCTCCAAAATCTAGGGCCTGGTGAGCAACAAGCTGTGACCTTTTCTGCCCCATCATCCATGTACCTCCAAGCAGTCCACTCTGACCCACCCTCACCTCTGCCATGTCCCTCTCCTTGCTTCTCACTGGATGTGGAAAGAAAGAGGACACAAAGCAGGCACAAGAGTAGGACTCAGGCCTCCTTCCATTCTCCACCAGCTTTCACTACTCAGACAGACTCGGCGTCCCCAGGAAATAGGAACCAGGAGTCTTCTACTGCAACCCCCTAACTCTCCAGCTGGAACAGAACGTCTTTAAGATAGTGACTCACATTAGCAGCGAAAACTAATTATTTTGATCTTCCTGAAGTCACTTGCCTCATTAGTAGATACTCTCCATCCTGGGCCAAGACCCAGTTCCGCAGCAGACTTGGCTGTCAATCCAGGATGAAGCAGCACGACTGCCCCGCCCTTCTCTTCAGGCCGCACTCAGCTCCTGCCTCTCTCACTGGAAAACAGATTTCCCCCCTAAACACACATATCTGATCTGCTCATCCCCATGTTAGGAAAGCCACCCCTTTTCTCAAAGCCCCAGTCGTGGAATGGCCACAATTAAAAGACTGAGACTGAGAGAAAATTCTGCTATCCAAAAATGCAAAGAATCTTTTATTGATTCAGCCCTGGCCAGACTACAGTCAAGGCTCAGATTCACAGGTCCGGCTGCCAGCTGCAGCTAGACCTGGGGCTCTCACTCCCCAAGCATCTACTGTGTGCCAAACACAAGGCTGAGAGTGAGGGACAAAGGAGTTAAAAAGGCAGCTTTGGCACAGGGTCTACCAAAACACTTCCTATTTTTCTCTACTCTCTCCCTCCTTTCTTCTCTCCCTGCCTCATGAAACTCCCACCTCCCATTTCTGCTGTCCACAGTTCCCGGATGGAACAGCAAAGACAAGTTACTGTGCTTCCTCAGGCAGCTTCTTCCAATGCAAAAGTCTTCGTAAATACAACCCTGGAGGCAACGCCTGAACCTGGTGAGCTACAATAGCAGGAATTTCAGGCAGAGGCAGGGAAGGGAAAGACAGATTTAGAAAAGAGCCCAGACCACACTCAGGTAGCAGAGAAGGCCAAGCACAGGCTTGATTCTACCAGAACCAATAAAGCCTGCAATGCTGTGTGATCTGACCCGAACATCACATGCTACAAGCACATTCCCCAGCTTCCTTAACATCTTCACCAAATCCAATTTGGTGACCAGAATATGAATGAGAAAAAAAATATGTAACAGTACATTATGTTTACAAGTTCAGTTTGCAAAGCAGAAAGCCACACAGCCAAGGACAAGGCCTGAGCAGCTTCTAGGACCTCCTTAGGGACAAGGATGCTCTGAGTCATTTGAGTGTCCTCACATCAAGATGCCTAGTAAATAGTAGAACCAATGTACTCCAAACTGGTACAGATCAGAAAAAAAGTTTTAGAGACCTGTAGGATAATCACTTAGTCAATTTTGAGTAAAATAACATTCACCGAAATAAAAAGCCAAGAAGGTAATTCACCAATGGCTGCATTAGACATTGCAGTCCCAGGAGAAAAACACTGGTTTCCAATCACATGCAAGCAACAGACAAGAGAATTCTGTTGCTGCCTCTCCAGCTCCTAAAACCTGACATTTCATGAAGTGAATGTAGGATCAATTTACCAAGG
This sequence comes from Dolichotis patagonum, assembly GCA_004027295.1. Lineage (NCBI taxonomy): Eukaryota > Metazoa > Chordata > Mammalia > Rodentia > Caviidae > Dolichotis > Dolichotis patagonum. The sequence continues at coordinate 109,059 of PVJX010002127.1, read as the reverse complement.
CAGTGCATTCAGCTACCTTTAAGCACTAAAAGATCTGAACTCCTACTGCGGCAAAGCACATAAAAGTGTGTCATGCTGAAGGTGAGCCACAGGACCCTGGACTCCCCTCCCAGCATGGATGGGTGTTGATTTCTAGTGTGCCGTCTGGTCTCCGCTGACTCACAGCAGAGCCGAGCAGATCACTTTGCCCTCCAGGAAGCCTTAGAAGGAGCATCGTCAGGTTCAGGCAGCCTCACTCCGCTACTGGTACAGAACCAGTAAAGGATGAAATCCACACTCCCTTCACACTGCTGTCACTGTCTCCGGAGCTTCTCAGAGGACTGTGGCAGCACGTACTCTTACCCTTTCCAGTTTCAGTGACTCTAGCATAAAGGGCCCTATCACTGGGTTCCTATGGGGGCAATCTCTTCCCTGAAAAATTTTAAAAAACATCAGAACCAGAATAATAGTACTCACAAAATGACCAAATACCTGTTGTAACACAGGAAGTCTGAAGCAAGAGCTGGAGAAATCAAAAGCTGTTAACCACCTACGATGTGTTCATGTACTGCTTTGTACACCTGTTACCTTAATTTAGTCATAAGCTATAGAATACCAAGTATACTTTTCTCTAATGGCATCATTTAAAGCTTAGTCTGATAGGTCTGTGAATAGTACTTTGCAAAATACATGCTCGCAGGCACTCCCAGCTCCAGCAAGGCCAAGTGCTGGTACTAAGGGAAGATCAGAATATCTGAGCCACAATGGGTATTTGTGATCAGCTAGTTCAATCCTTCTTCTTACAGAGGACAAAACTAGAGCTATTGATCTCCCAAAAACCTTTCCACTTCTTCTAGTTCATCCTTCACATAGATGCCAATGTTTCTGAGGCACAGTTATGATCATTTTATTCTTGATTAAAGCTCTCCATCATAGCATCAGGGATAATGTTCGCATTGCTTGGCATAACACCCAAGGCTCTTAACAATCTGGGTTCTGTCTTTCTCTAAGCTACCGTATGTGTCCTTCTGATTCTCCACAACAGACACACACATACTCTCCTTTAACAACAATGAATGACTCACATTTCTTGAAATACTCTTTGAGGGCTTTTCCTCCCAACGTCTTATATTAGACCTATCCTATCACAAACCAGTACTTATCACAAACCAGTACTTAATAAAAAATTTAAGTAATTGTGTGCGCAAGAGAACAAAATTTAAGTAACTATGTGTGCACTATGTGTGCACTACAGAACAACAAAATTTGTGCATGTACTAGCAAGGGAAACTGGGAGAAGAGAACACTGAATAAGTTTTTGGGGTTTTGAAAAAAAAAATTTTTTAGAATAAGACCCAGAAGGCACTATGTGGAATGGCTGAAATCAAGTAGAAACTTGCAGAATCATAAAATAAAAGTTTGGGGCAGCCAGAAAATAACACCAAAAGACAGTCTCAAAGGGAACTCCAGATTCTGCATATAATACCATTCAAATCTTTGTCTGATACCTGAGCTAAAAATACATGGGCACACACCAAACAACTCAGCTAAGATTAACAGAAATGATTGGGAATTTCAGCTCCAACTCATCACATGTGAGACACAGTTAAGTGTTTGAGTTCAATCAAATTAAACACCTGCTAAAATAAAAAGTAGACCCTTCAGAGAAACATAACAGAACTCATAGGCTCTATAGCATATAACCGATAATGTCCAGAATACAATCAAAATTGCTAGACTTAGCTAAGGATTTAGCTCAGTGGCATAAGCACCTACCTAGCAAACATGAGGTTGTGAGTTCGATCCCCAGTACAAAAACAAACAAAAATTGCTAGACTTATAAAAATATAGCCCATATTCAAGAAAATAGAAACTCTGTGGAGATCCACCTGAGATGACTCAGATGTTGCCACTAGTAAAGACTGTCACACACTCTCTGCCATTCATGTCTTTGTACAATCAGCAGCCTCTACCTGGAACACTATTCTCCCCTCACTAGATAACTCTAACTCATCTAATCTCAGGCATCAACTCTTCCAAGAAGGCTCTCCAGTGCATTTCATTCTTACTGGTCACTCAGAAACTTCTCTAACTTTTTTCTGGCTGTTTGCCTGCTATTTCTTCTTGTTTTCTTCAGGGTAGGGTGTAGATTATTGTTATATGTCAACGTACAATACAGGTTTGATGGCAAATGTAGGTTGAATGAAGTAACTAAAAATGATACTGAAAGCTTGAATATCATTGGACTCATAGTTAGCCCCTTTGTACCATGTTCACACAGTCTTGAAGATGCATGGCTTCGTTTTCCCTTGTTTTGTCTGCTGTAGGCTATTTCTGTAGTAAGGAATTATCCACATTCAAGGACCAAGATATGCTCACATCCTTCACTGTCTCACAGTCAGAAGTCTTCTGTCCAGTTTTCTCTCTGGTTCCCACTTTTCCCAAAATGAATATTATTCCTTCTTAATCTCACATCCAAAATGCCCATTAGCCCTTTCCCTTAGAATAATTAACATGATTTTAACTAACTGTCCTTGAGTACCTGTTTAGGCTTTCTGCAGGCACAGTAGTAATAGCATTTAACAAGTACTAACCCACTGAATTTTCTTAGCAACCCTATGATGGAGACATTATTATTATTGTCACTTTTTTACATGTGGCAAAACAGACTGTTAAGAAAGCTATTAATAAAGTTAGTAATTGGCATAGTCCTTTGCCTACCACACTAGGCAAAGAGACTTCCTCTCATCCTGACATTCCTTAGGTAGCTCATTCTAACTGAAAGAGGCATAGGAGACAGTGTAACTAATCATCACAAAAACCTTAAATAAGCATCAAAAGCTGTATGAAGAGTCGGACAGCCTATCTAAAGATGAAATGGGCACTGTTGCCTGCTCATTCTGGTTTTCTCTTGCTTTCAGAGTGGGTGAGTGAGACTCCCAAAGACTCACTACCAAGAGTGGCGTTATTTATCCCTCTGCTCCTGACTGGGGCTGACAAAGAGGGGAACAAATTGGAGGAAAATGAAGACGTTTAATACAAAAATCATCCCAACAGTGTAGTATGTTTGCTGGGCACCTGTTGGAGAGCTGATGTGACACGTTTTCCCAGACATCATCAATCTCTGATACATTAGAGTAGCCCAATGGGATTGATGAGAAGAAGATATTTCTTTGAATTAGTCTCACCCCAACCTGTTTGGCAAAAGCTATCTCTTCACTAGCTATGTTCCCCCCGCATGCATGCCATTTCAATTCATTCTTTTTACTCTCTGATTACTTTAAAATCTGGCTTTCTGGTTCTCCTTTATCTTCTGTGATTCTTTCTGAGACCCAATATAAAACTCAGTTAAACATAAGTTGTCAAGATAAAACATGGGCAATCTTAAGTCCTAAGTCTAGCTCACCTATCACTGATGAAAAGATGTCATTTTGATCAGATTATTTTTTCTCATTCTTAAAGACACAGTGAGCTGGAACTCTTTATAAGAACTTGTACTTGAACTCCATGTTAAGAGAAAGAGAGACAGAGACACAGAGAGACCTAGTCTGTCTTCCAGAAGTCATATGGAAGACAACACTCTCTCAACATATACTTTTTTCAGTTAAACAGAAAAGGATCCTTCTAAATTTTACTTCCTTGCTACAGCCAGGTCTCACCCCCTGAAGCCAGGCTGTTTATGCTGTCATTGATACATTTTTTTCAGGTGGTAAGATTAAGGTATCCAAGGTTGGTCACTGACTTTCCCAGCATTTCAGAGAAAATTTCGATTCAGACCCTAAGTCTTTCCTTAGTCTCAGTTGCTTGGATCACTGAGCCATGCCCCAACTTTAATCCTCAAGAAGGCTACAGTTACTTACACAAAAGTGGCTGGAAAAAGCAAGGTAAGTATAATGATGGGTCTGTTGCTTTGGGGAGTTCAGGAAAAAATTGAAGAATCTCTTCTTAGTGAATCACCTCCAGTGTCTCATTAAAACAGTTTCTTATCACTGAATTTGTTCCATTTTTCACAATTTGGTTAAGAAACAAAGGTTTACGTCTGATTCATTTACACTGGCAGGAGGCAAGAGCAACTGCTTGAATCACTCAGCAGAAATCTGAGACTCTTAAAGAGTCGATCTATGTTTTTGTAAGTCTCTCTCAATTCCATAAATTATAGAACTCTATTAAAATGCTATCATGTGCATAATTAGTACTGCTAGTGTTCTTATTAGAACTGAAATGGTTTTCCTCAAATCATTACACTGCTTATTAAAGTGATAAAAGCACTGTCTTAAAATACATCCGATAGTGTACAAATCAGGAAACACTTACTGAGGAATTAGAAGAGACACCCTATGCTTTCCCTCCATGCGTGTCCGCACACCTGTAATGACTGGGGCTGTGTTTGTTGAGAGTTGACACTACATATGTACCACACACATATTATCCCCCTGATTCCTCTTTGCTTTGTGAGACTGGTGTTCCAGATAAGAAAGGTAGTAATAACGAGATAACTTGGTCGTAATGACACAACTAGTCAGTGGTGGGGCTTGGGTTTAAACCCAGATCTGTCTGACTCCCCAGTCTATGCTTCTATACACAATTCAATTCTCTCATTCTCCTTTATGGCCTTCTTCTGATAATATGAAGGTAAGCATTACAAAGTTACAAGCCCCAAAGCATAGGTGCAGGTGACAAGCCAAAGACAGCCTAACAGGCTGGAATGTGGGGATGGCATATAGATAAGTAAAGATGATACACTCTCTTAATTGATTCATAATTAGTCTTAGAATTTAGATTTAGAGTGGATCCTAGAGATCATCTGGCTCAAATCTTTCTTCACAAATAAGGGATGAGAAGCTGAGAGAAGTGAAGGGATTTGCCTTAGGTAACAAAAACAGTCCTCTGTGTTCCCAGTTATGTTTTATCAAATGAATCTTCCAGCTTTCACTGGTACCCAGCACACCTAACTATCTGAGAGAGAGGAAAGGAAACAGACCCTGTATCTGGCCCCCAGGGGATGCAATCAAGATTACGCTTTGTGCAACAGTCACAAAACATCACAAGCAGATACTTAAAACACACCAATGTGGGTTACAAGCATCCTGGGGATGGAGACTCCATGGTGAGGCAGGGTCTTCCAGGCAAGTAGGCCTGAGACAGAGGATGGAAGGAAACATTCCAGGCCCTGGGGATGGAATGAAAATAGAGCAACCTGGTAAATACAGCAGGGTGGTAAACAACTTGCTTTTCCAATTATGCAACCTTAAAGAAAAAGATGTTACTCTCAGTCTGTTCCACACATAACCACGTGAACATCTTACTTCAGCTGGGTTACAGGCCCCAGGGCCTGAGAAGCCAGGCTCAGACACAGGTGGCTCCAGTTATGCTTTAGATCAGCCACAAATAGCCCTTTCTTTGTACTGGGTCCATGACCCTGACAGGCCATCATCATTGCTGGAATAGCTCAGAGGCCAAGGCAAATACACTGAGCCGCCAGAGCCCTTGCAAAATTGATCCAAGATCCAGGGAGTGGGGGAGGAAGGGCTGACTCAGCGATGGTTCACTCACTTGCCAAACTCTTCTGGCATCTGGACCAGTTTTGAAGACAGTCCTGGATTCCATTTTTTTCTGCGAGCCTTCACCACAAGCTGAAAACCATCTTCCTGACCCTCTTGGGAAACAGAAAAGGCTGCATACCATGTCCCCCATCGAGGAGTGATAAGAAAAGTAACACATCTTGTTTATAAGCTATCAACAGCAGAACTGAAGAAGCACTATGGATCCCCAGTAAGTGGAGTCCAGGGGCTTGCATCTCGCCTCAGTCGCTTACTCTCCGAACGTGGCCCGGTGCCTCCACCATTGAGCATCCTTTTCCTTACCTATAAAGCCTCATCACACCTGCTCCGCAAGGATGTTAGGAGACTCCAGAAACTTAGAGGAAATCCAGTGTAGGCTTTAAAGCATTATATGAATTTTAGTGGCCCTATTTTTAAATAGGGAAGGCATTGCTACAGGTTTTCCAACCATATGGACAAATGAAGGACAGCAATTTTACTAATTTTAATGAAGATAATAAAGTCATTGCTTTGTGTTGATTCTCAATGAAATAATTCACAAAAGCACAGGGAGGAAATTTCACCTCAGCAAAACTTGATGTTTACAGTGTGAACATCAACTCTGGAAATGACAAAGGCTCTTCTACTAATGACAGCTACCCTCGTGAGGTGCCTCCAGGGGCCAGGCAGTATGCCAGGGGTATAATAATCACCTTTAACTCTCCTGGTTAGGGTGCAACTTCTACTCCAATCTTCTCATTTAGCTCTTTGCTGTCAATAGAAGGCCCTCCTATCCCTCTCTATACCCTATTTCTAGAACTCTCTCCTTATAGGAGGAGTAGCTGTCATAATTAGTTACACTCAGAAACAATGTGCAAGGTTACTGTACCTCATAAATATGTCTTCCTTTGTTTTGTTTTATGAATGATAAAAATTTCCCTCTAGGGACTATTTCCCTGTAGGGACATTCCTTATACATTTTTTCAGCTTTCTCTTGCACTCCCCCCTCCATGTAGAAAGCAACCTGAGTCAGACCTGTTTCTCCATAGAGGTAAAATCAACATCCAGTCTGGACCAATACTTAGAGTCTGGAAGGTGCAGGGAGGTGGGCATCAGCTGCTTGCCCAGCTAGTTAAGAAAGTGATCACCTGTCTCCTGATTGGATATCATTCATTGGAAGTGAGGTCTGTTCTTCAAGAACTGAAGGGGAAAAGCAGGATTTAGAACCAACCCTGAGCCCCTAACACTCACAACAAACGTCCAGTCACTTTTATCCTTATTTCACAGAGGAGAAAACTGAGGCTGGCTTGTAAATAAATTGATGCCAGTGACCTCACATTCGGGTCAGAAACACAAAATTAGAACCTATGAACACAAATTGAGACCAATCAAGAACCCCTGCAGTAGCTGTTTCAAGTGGCGCAGAAGGTCAAGATGTGTTTGTAAGAGTGTCTGCTTCCAAACATCACTCCTTTGAAACACGACACCAAAACAAAAATCCCCTACCGCCATTCCTGCCCTCTGAGTCACCAAGGAAGTAAATGGGCCAGCAAAGCTTCACTCAGAGCCTCCAGCTTGGCCTTCTTGAGTCAAGGCTCAAAGCAGGCACTGCTGGAAAGCAGGGTACATCCTTTGTTCTCCAGAAGCATTCTCGCTTGTCTCCATTCTACAGAGCAGATCATTTGGGCTGTGTCCCAGAAAAGTACAAGGGACTTTTACAAAGCAAGAAAGTAGGCCACAGGCACCATCATTTTTCATGGTTTGAGGCTCCGATTCCCTCTGGGCTTATCTGCCATATTGGAGCATTTATCTCTGCTGCTAGGAGGCTGTGTGGTGAAGTCTGGGTTGTACGGAGAGGTGACATTTTGGGCACCTTGTACAGCGACACCAGAAGTTCAGACCAGACCTGAACAGAAGCAAAGCAAGCCAACCATTCTGATCTTTGGTGTCCCCACAATGCTCTTTGCTCCTCCTGTTCTCCCTCTGTCCAAGGCCCAACCAACCCGAGAAATGCGCAGGTTGCACGTGAAATTCCACGTCTCTTCACAAGCCCCTTCACAGTCTACAGCGTGAACACAGCCGCTGGCAAGACGTTGGTTGTTAATCAAATAAACTGTACTGATTACAATGACCTCCCTACCATCTTTGTATTTATCAAAAATAGATGAGCATCCAGTCAGCATGGAATAACCAGAGCCACCATAATAAATCAATAGATTAGATACTCTTTCGGCAGAAAGCAAAGAAACTTGATATTGTAATTACTCTCTTGCAGCCTTATCTTGAATAAATAGGCAATTTTTATGAGGTGTTTTTGAAATATTTAAAAGAGCTCACCAGCCAATATTACGCCCTTTATAGAACGCTGGGGAGTGAAAAGTCCAGGTTGGAAATTACTGTGACAATGATTCATAGTGATTTTCCGGTTAGGGACATTTGTACTTCCCTTAAATTTTAAATATCTTTCACTCAAAGTATTGAATCTCAAATCGTTACATTTCAGACAACAAGAGAGTACATATTGGGGGGTTTGGGAAAAGCTATGGCAAGTCCACCTAATGGCCCTGGTCTGTGAGGCTGAGAGCCGCTCTAAGGATACAGCAGGGCAGGTATCTGGTCCACACTGTGTGAGAGGCAGGAAAAAGGAAGTATTATAACTGCCAAGTTCATTTATCCACTGAGAACTCACTATGTTCCAGGCACTGGACTACGTACATAAACTACGTACTGTGCCTCCTAGAAATCTGTGAGGAAAACACACTTTTTCCCAGTTAGAAGAAAAAGCAAAGACACTACTAATAACCTACCCTTCAAGAACAGACAAAACAGCTGAGAATTCCTGAAACTACATTAGAACCACAATCACACCAAGCAGAAATCAAGAGAGATGAATCACTTGCTCCTTAAACCTCCGGTCCCAGCAGGATGATCTAGAACAGGAAAAATGAAAAGCAAGAAAATACTAGAAAAAAATTGCCTCATTGCCTAGCACATAAAAGATGCAAAAATATTTGCAGAATAAATAAATGAACTCTTAGGATTCTTTTTTAATGTGTATGAAATAATTCCAAGGAAGATAACAATTCTTCAGCAATCCGCTATTAATTTTTCTGATTGGCTGATTGACTGATTCTGGGGATCAAACCCAAGGGCTCTCTGCCACTGTGCTTGATTTTTAGTTCTTCATATTTTTTCTTTTGAGACAGAGTAAGTTGCCCAAGCTGGCCTCAAACTTGTGTTCAGTCTTGGTTCAGTCTCCTGAAGAGCTGGTATTAAAATGTGAATGAACCATAATAACCTGGCTCAGTTTTTTTTTTAAATTTTTACCTGTTAAATACACACATGAAGAATCAAATAGTTCTAAAAGGCTCATTGCATATATATATACACTTTTACATACTATCATTCCCCCCTCCCTAACAACAATCTTTAAAAACCATGGTTTTTGTATGTAGGGGGTGGTATTTAAATCTATACTTTTAAATATGGTTCTTAGTGATTTTCTAGGGTTTTTATCCCCCCATTATGGAAAGTAAAGATTTAGTTCTCTTTTACCTCTTCCCTATCCTCCTCAACTGCGGTGGAGAACAATGTCTTTTGTTTAGGTTACTGTACCTAGGAAGGATCTTCCTTTCCATATCTTATTTGCCTCTTTCCTGTGCTGCATCCTCTGTGGCCTGAATCCCATATTTCCTTTAGTTTACTCTCTCTTTATAGTAAAAACATCCTCCAAGAGCTCTCCAAGGGAAGGTGCAGGGAAGCTAAGTTTGTTGAGTTTTGTTTGGTTTGTTTTACAGGTTTTTACTAATCCGAAAATGCTTTTGTTCTAGCTTCTTGCTTGAGTGATAATTTGGTTAGATATAAAATTCTCAACTGTAAATCATTGTCCTTCAGCATTTTGAGGGCACTGCTCCATTGTCCTCTAGTTTCTCATTATTCTTTAAATCAGTCTAAATCATAATCTTTTGTAATACATTTTTTTACTTCTAGAGATATGAAAGATTGGCCAATTGTCCCTACTTTCCTGAAACGTCACAATAGCCCAGTATAGGTCTATTCCATACACCGGTGTGGACCCTGGATGAGCCCTTTCTGACTCAAATCGGTGTCCTTTTGCTCCAGGAAAGGCACTACGGTTGCCTCAGTGATAATTTTCTCCCCACTTTCTAGCCTTCCTCGTAATCAGATGTTGCACCTCCTGAACAGGACGTCTGACAGTCATATTTCTTTCCATTGATGATTTTTTGCCCTACTTCCCTGGAAATTCTTTAGTTTTGTTTTCCAATCATTCTTCACTCTCAGTGATCAGGTCATCTTTAACTTCCAAGAGTTCCTTTTCTTTTCTTTTTTTTTTTTTAATTGTTCCTTTTACACAGCCATCAATTTGTGTTGCAGAAATGTAGTATCTTACCTTTCAAAAGACAGAAAAAGCGTTTTTCTTTTTAGATTTTCTTATCTATTGTTTTAAATAAGCGTCCTTTGCTTGCTTGCTTTGGTTTCAGCTTTAATTTTGAAGGTTTTCTTCAGATACTTAAGGATGTTTCATTGATCACATTTTACAGTGAAGATCAAAAAATGAAGAGGATATTCTGAACAGTAGGTAGAATTTGTCAACCAGGTTTTACTATAGTGTCCTGCTGACTTGTTCTGTTGAGGGACCCTGAGAGAACTTTCTTCTGTAGACCAACCTACCCTGCTAGAGGATATTTAGATCACCTTAGAGAGAATAGGGTTACAAGCCAGCACTGGCAAGTCAAGGGAGGAGACAGCTCAGTAGTGGCCTAAAGCTCAGAAGCTGGAAGACCATCTCAGCGTTGTTTGCACCCTCGTATCCTTCTCTCACTGTGCCAAAACTCTGCTAGCCCAGAAAGCTTTGCTTTATGCTCATAGGAGAACACCCTCCCAGGCTTCACCTAAAGGGTTAGGGTACTTGCTAAGAAGAAGGGATCTGGGGTTTAATTACATGTTAAACTGACTTTAAACCATTCTCTCGATTTTAGTTCCATTTTTTTAAATCACCACTTCCATAAAAATCTACTACTACCTAAACTTAAACCCATTGGGGGTTATGAGTTTTATGTCTTTGCCTTAATTTTCCCCTTTATTGCTTACAATATAGCCATTTTTCTGATTGACTAACTGCTTGGTTTTATGTGGGGTTTTTTGTTTTGTTTTGTTTTTCTGAGACAGGGTCTCTCTATGTAATTCAAGCCGGCCTTGAATTTACTATGTAACCCAGACTGGCCTTGAACTTGAAACAATCCTCCTGCCTTAAACTTGTGGAAATCCTCTTGCCTCCACCTTCTGAGTGCTGGGATCACAGACGTGCACTACCACACCCAGCAAGATTTGGCTGTCTTACACATGCAAAGTCAATACTTGTCCATCTATTTGCTTTATAACTTTAAAAATATTGCGTGCTGAACACCAAATTAACTTAACTGAAGTTCACCGTAAGAAGAAACTAGAGGAATGAGTAGGGCCCTGAAAAATCAGCAGAAAAACAACTCCCTGTTAAGCAAGTGGTTGAAATTCTATGATTGTTACAGACTGTGGCAAAAAAACTCAAGCCAAAATGTCATCAAAGGATATCTCAAATACAAAAAATGAACAAAAACCAAGCCCTCAAAAAAATATGTGTGTGCATGTGCATGTGTGTGTGTGTGTGTGTGTGTGGTTGCTGATATCTTCTTTCCCATTCACTTTGTTTTGTTTTTGTGGTTTATGCATTTTTAAAGATTCCTTTACCATTATTTTCATGTGGCTTTGGAAGAGAGCATTCAATCTGCCATATTTATCTGCAATTTTTAAGCTACTGGGTACTTTTTTTCTGATTTCCATATCACTTTATTCTATTTCTGTAAAATATAGCATACATTCGTGGAAGTATATAAAACATATTTTTACAGTTTAATGAATAATGATGAAGCCAAGCCTCACATAACCACCACCCGGATCCAGAAACACAACACTGACATCCCCAGCAGCCCATTCCCATATGTCCCTCCTCCCCGTTACAACCCTATCCCTCCTCCCTGCTACACTGGTCAGCTTTCTCATTGCTGGGACAAAATATCTGACACCAACTGCACAGATGAGAGATTTAATTAGCTCACAGCTTCAGAGCTTTCAACCCTTGGTCAACTGGTGTGAAGGCAGAAACACTGTAGTAGTCGAGTATAGCAGAGCAAGACTGCTCACTTCATGACGGCTAGGAAGCAGAATGTGGCAAAAGATCATTAGAAGCAAAGGGGTCAGGGGCTGGACACAGTCCCTCAGGTCAAGTCCCCAGACATACCTAGTTTTACTAATCCCCTGATGGATCTCAAGTCAATCAATCTGACAGTCAATACATCAAACCAGTAAATATCTCCGCCCTCGACTAAAACTATATCCTGACTTTTCTGTATGTTCTGATACTTACAAGTATGTACCTTTAAAATGGTTCGGTTTTGCCTTCTTTTAGCTTAAATGAATGGAAACCTACTGAACACATTCCTTTATTTTCCTTCTTTCATCTAACCTTATGTTCATCAGACTTGTGTCTAAGCTATCGGGGTTTTTTTTAGTATCTCTATCCTTAAGAAAAATACTTTATGACATTAATAACAAAATTCAGAGGCATTGGGGTGCTATGGAGGTGGCATGTAAAAAAAGAGGAGTTAAACAATTTGCTCAAAGTTTAAGAGAGAAAATCCTCAGATTCAAAAATATTTCTCTCTTAAGTGTGAAACATAATCACACTTTTCAAAACAAGAGAAAAGCATTCCCCGAAATGGCTTTCTAGGGATGCCTGGCTAATCCTCCCACCTAGAATAGGTCTAAACTGGCCTAAATGCCCAATTTAAAGTTAGGGACAATGCCATATCCCTGTATTTGGGCAGATCACAAGTTCAAGGCCTGCCTGGGAAACTTAGTCCCTTTCACAAAGTAAAATAAAAAGGACTGAAAGTCATCAGTTGAGGGGACCTTTGTGGTTTTACTTTCTCCCCACTGACTAAAGGCCCTAGGGACCTTCAGTGGCTTCTGCCTAGGAGCCCAGCACCCTCAGTTAGGAAAGTCCAAGGCTGAGATACAGGAATCTCAATACTGGGCTCTTTGGTGAGCCACATAGGCCTGAATGAGAAGCTTCCCTTACTGTGTCACTTCATTGTCCCTATTTGCTAAGTGGGTACCAGATATCAGCCACAGCCGGCCATGCCCACACGAGAGTGACTCTGGTCTAGGGGAAGGAAGTAGCTAAGAGCATGTACAGCAGTGTCCTTTAATCACTGGGCAGGCAGTTTTCCGAGCAGCCCCCTTTGATTCGCTGCCTGATATCTGAGGATGGCAGTGCAGGCCTGCTTTTCCAGGGCATTGGCCCTCACTACACCACGGGCAGAACTGGACAGCGGGGTTCTTAGCTGTTTGTTCTTTAAGTTGGGCCTATTTCTGAGGAGAAATGACTAAGCTTCCTTTTGTCAGAAAGAATCCAAAATTTTTAAATGAAGAAACTAAAGGGAAAAAAAAAAAAAGAAAACCTGCTGAGAAGGCCTATTGTTGGATTTTACAGGAGAAATCTCTTTAGTCAGAGAAGAGGCCTCAGGAATGTCCTTGGGGGAAAGGGGGAGGTCTTACTTTTGTCTTAATTTTAAAAGAATGCTAAGCCAGTATTTTGAGACAGGGAACAGCATCCAGACAAGTAAAAAGAAATATCTGAGGATGGCTGGAAGTGTAATTAACTTGGTGGAGCTTGGCAGAAGTGCAGGAAGATCATTATTATCATCGTTATTATTTACATTTCTTGTCAATACTTTGTCTTTTTTCAATTATTTTATTTTTTATCTTTTAGCTTTTCAGTTAACACTTTTATTATATTTTATTTTTGCAGTGCTTATAACATTAGGCACTGAGCCACACCCCCAGCCCAATATTTAAAATTCTGCCAAGTACATTCCATGTATCTTTTTCATGATCTATACCTATGTGCCTCCAAATGAAGAAGCCAAGCCACATTTTCTACATACTCCAGTAATAAAAATTAAGAGATAAAGTAAGTGGAAGACATCTCAGCACAGCGACATGTCTGCCACATCCTACCCTGGAGGAAACAGAAAAGTTACAGTTTGGAGTCCTCACATCCTCAGTCAGTAGACACTCTAGCTCTTCCCCATGAGCAAGGAACCCATTTACCGCTCCCCTGCCTTGGCCAAAAGTAGCCTCCAGCCACAGAAGGAAAAGTACGACATGATTCCACTTATGCGAGGTGCTTAGAATAGTAAAATTCACAGACAGAACGTAGAATGGTGGTTATGAAGGACCACAGGGAGGAGGAGACGGGGAATCGTTGTTTAATAGGTATAGAGTGTTGTTTTGCAAGATGAAAAATAGTTCTGAGGCTGGATGGTGGTGATTGTTGCACACAATGTGAGTGACTTAGTGCCACTTAACTGTACAATTCCATATGGTTAAAACAGCAAATGTCATATGTTTAATATCACAATAAAAGTGGCCTCCTCCTCCCCAAGATGGAAAGAGAGTTACGTAAGTAGGATGCTTCTGTGAGATTCCTCACAGAACAAGGACAAGGACCAGTTCTTTCAGCCAGTTGTAATCAGCTCCTTCAGCAACATCAGATACAGGTCAGATTAAAGGGGAATCGACTGCAGTGCTGACTCACTGAACGTGAAAACTGATAACTAAAGTTGGTTCAGATCTGAGACACTTTCTGGTGGACCCTTCATTCTGCTGGTCTGGCCACACTGACCACCCGCTTGATGGGCAACTGCTTTGGTGTTACTGTTTTTCTGGAACTACATCCTTGACCTTTGTTTTAATTTGAATTTTTTGTTACCACATTCAATGTCTAGGAGAATGCAGTCTTAGTTTTCACAATACAAGGGTATCTGTGGGATCTACCAATCTTCCCTATGAGTACACTGGGCCTACATGTAAGATGAAACTGCAATGAGAAGGAAGAGAACACTGTGCAAGCCTCCTCTGAATCTGCTGTCCTGTTTTTCTCGAGTCACTTGAACTTGACCATCTTATCCAATTGCTACTTTTGTTTTACTTTCATATTTCCTTTTTCTAAAAACAAAGTTCCCAATAAGTCAGGTATAATTTATGTTATAAGCTGAGCTGTGGTTAACAGAGACCAAAACAGCAGGAACTCATACATGAGAATCACTCATTTGCTCTCTCATGTGAAAGCCACCAATCATCAGTGGCCAGGCCACTTCTATACATTGCTTCACAGGCTGCTGTACTGGTCTGCGTGACCCAACGTGCCCCATTACCACGACTGCATTTATGCTAACAGAAAGAAGAAGGGGAACAGGGCGGCCATACCTTTTGTTTGAAGGGCACACATCACTTCCATTGATGTGTCACAGGCTAGAGTTTGGTCATACATATCCTCAGTCAGCCACAAGGGAGCTGAAGTTATTTGTTCCAGGCAACTGTGTACTCTGCTGAAACTTCTGTTATTATGAAAGAGTCAGACACCAGATTCTGCCATGAGCAGGGTCTTCACCATCTTTTGCATGAACACTCCCATGGTGACATGTATACATGGGGTCCATTGCGATGTGACTCTATAGAGCCACATGTCTGATGCTCTTCTAATATCAGCGGGCCATACAACTATTAGCAATGGGAGATCGAGCTGCAACCTTTTCCCATAGGTCAAAGCACTAAGAACTCCAGGGCTTAACATCCACCGGAATCAGCTGCTTGTAAGTCATTCTGAGATTGCTGCACCGCTGCAGGGTCTAGGTCTCTCAGAGGCAGGCTGTCTCCCCAAGACAGCACAGGTTCAGGACATACCTGACAGGTAACAAGCTTCTAAAATGGGCCTCTGTTCAAGAATTGGCTCCCTTCCCTACTTTTAGTAGAATGGATTCCAGACAGTTCACTGGCCTATGTATTTGGGTTGGAAGAAGACAAGCTTAATGTTCATCCCACAGTGGCTTGGTGTCATTTCCACTTTTCTGTAGCAGTCTCATCATGATAGAGGTCAAGACAAGGTATAAATCTCCCTTCTTTACCAATACAAAGCCATTTCCACAAGGCTGGCTCTCTGCCTGGCTTCACGACTCATTCTATGACAAGCGCCTGTTTTCTGGCTGGGACATGCTCAGCCTCCTGGCCAGATCCCTTAGTCTGGTTACTGAAATGGATGTGAGAGAGACAGAGTCCAAAGCCCTGAGTCTTTTATGCAGAGTTGCTCCTGAAAAGGGAAAGACTATTTTTGGTTCTGCTACTCCAAACCTATGTAAATGTCTTGAGTGATGAATGCTACTTGAAGTCTATAAAAATGGTTCCTCCACTAGCCATCCATACATGCCACTCTAAACTCCATTTTCTAGCTACTGCCAATCAGCCAGAAGGGCACAGAAAGAACACTGATCATGGTAAAGTAGTTTCAATTTTATTTAGTGCTGAGCAAAATCTAACTTAGCATCCATTTTTTCCCTCTGTAAAGTCAGGAAATTAGATAATAAGTTTTCTTTTAGCTCCAGTGATCCACAGCCTTCATTTTACCACAGCTGAGTTTGGTTGTGCCCAGAAGAACCCCACAGCATTTGTAGAGTGTACTGTGAACAAAGTACAAGAGAATTCAGTAGAACTCACGAAATCTGTGACTGTTCCTTACACTTCTCCATAGTTGTCAAAAACAGACTAACAGTGAACCCAGCCAGAACTATCAACCAACACCAAAACAAAACAAAACAAAACAAACATGTGGGACACTAAGATGCAGGCTGCCTCACCATTTGTACCTGCCCATAGGTAATATTTACTACTGAGTTTTGTGTTTCATCTTCCCTAAAAGCCTTATCCGAGAGCTTTGTACATTAAGCAGCACTCTTCAAATACATAACAAGAGATTACTCTCACATTAAGAAAATAGAAAAGATAAAGATAGCTCTCCATTTCTACTTCTCAAAGAAGGTACCTAGTCTTAACTCATGAAGCCAATCTGGTTCTTTAGCTCTGTTTGCTACACAAATTGCTGACCCTCTGACTGAGCTGACATTGTAAGCCCAGGCTCTAAGCCCCGGCTCCACCCACAGCTCTGCCTTGGGATCCGCACAGCTGGAGCCCATAGGTACCTGGGGGAAGTTGGCCCTCCTTACCTGAGTTAACTGTCTTAAATCCAGGTCCTTCCTGCCTTTAGCTGACCTGCATTTCAGGCCACTGCCTCTCACTCAAGGACTGTTCTTATCTAGAAAACTCTCTGGGATGGCAGACAATACATAGGAAAAATAAGACACTGTTTGTACTAATCAGTATCACAAATATCTGAGATAACCACATTATAAAGTGAAAAGGATTATTTTGGTGGCAGTATTGGAAGTTCTAGTCCCTGACTGCTTGGCCCCATTGCTTTGAGACTATGGTGGGGGAATACATCATGGTGGAGACACACGGTGCAGCAAAACCACTCACTTTATAAGCCAGGAAGCAAAACGAAAATAAAAATAGGGGCAGGGCACTCTCCCCTTCCAGAATACACTTCCAGTGACCTAAGGACCTCCTACTTGGCCTCATCTCTTAGAGGTTCCACCACCTCCCAATAACACCACCCTTGGGAGCAAACTTTTAATACATGGACCTTTGGGAGACATTTAAGGTCCAAATGATAGCACTGTTAATTACCTGAAAAGGAAGTAGCCTGCTCTCGGCTACTTGACAATTTCCACAGCCAAGATTTTCCTAGGGGCTCTAGCTTTCCCAGATGATATCAATAGTAATGAATCTTCTAATCAACATGGGTGTTCGCCATTTTTAACATCAGCTGGGGAGAAGGGACTATGACATTTCCCATGATATTTTGCCAGGCCTCTCTTTCTTTTGGCTTTGAGCCTAGAATGGATGCATACTCAGCTGGATTCTTCACGCTGGCCTGAGCATGAGTTCTGAACACGTGCGTTTATCTGCACTCTTCCACAGGGCCAAAAGAACAAAGCACAAAATCTCAAGATGGGTCAAAACTGTTCTTTCTTCCTCAACCCCAGGCATTTTAATATCCCTTGTGAGTTCTCAGATCAAGCAAACTCATCAGTTTTTCAGTTAATTCTATATAGCCCCAAATGTCATCTTGTAAAGTTTTTCTCTGCTGCTCAGGTGACCACCAAGACTATATTTGCCAAGTCAGAAGACATTGCACCTCAAATCTGTACTGATGACCCTAGGAAAAAATCAATTCTATACAAAATCTCCACTGCAAAGGTAGAAAAAAAAATTGTTTAGTGCTGATTTAGACGGCCTGCTTTTAGTTGTTCTCAAGACCAAGGAAGCAGGAGCTCCAAGGTGTACCCTGCAGGCCCCAGGGAGAGAGGCTTCACTTGCTTGCTCCTGTGGTCTCAAGGCACCAGAACATCTTTCCTCTTTCCTTACCCACTTTTTAAAATTGTATCAAGCCAAGCATGAGTGCAAATACTGTTTTGGAAAGAACAGGGGCTTGCATGCTTTGAAGTACAAAGAACTTGCTCAGATCATCTCCAATTGCTAGTTGTGTGATCCTAGCTAGGTTACCCTGTCTCTAAATCTGCTTCATTGCTTACTAGCTAGACCTTCTGACATGCTTCTTGCAGAGTTTTTGTAAGGATTAAAGATCAAAAACTAAAGTTCCGGGTATATAATACAACCTGTAGAATTCTGGTAGTCATTGTTAGTATTATTAAAGGTACTGGTAGCTAATGGGAAATTGTAACTCGGAGCTCCAAGATTATGAAGCAGTCACCAAAACCCTGCAATCTTTGAGCTACTGAACGTTCAGATACCTCCTTGCCCACAAGTAGGATCAATATCTCCATGGTAGGTCTGTTCAGTACAATATTTTAATGTAAAAGGCAACATTCCAAGAACTGTCAGGCAGGGGGGAGTTCAATTCATAAGAGATTTTCCAAGATTTCTGCAGTTTCATGCAGGATTGATTTGCTGCAGTTATGTATTTTGGTTTTTTGCGACCTCTATCTCTAAAGTCCCTCCAGAGGTTTCTTTATGACTTTATAATTCTAATTCTTTCCAACATTTTAAAAATTAACAGGTTTCACAGACATGTCTACATATGTACATATAAGTATATACTTATATACAAACAATAAATAAATAAAAAAGTGTCCTAGAAGTTGCATAAATGTATTCCCATTCCTAGCATCCCCCTAACTATTACCAGATGTACTCATGGCATATTGCTTTCCAGTGGAACTCTGTAAAACTAGTGGTAGTAATCCTAGGATTAGGAATCAGGAAGATGGAAACCCAAGTTCTAAAGAGTGAATTTTTCAAAATGATTTACTTGCTTCCTATTTAATTACCCAAGGAGTAAAAAAAGTGCTCCCAAAAGGCTTCAGATAATCTAAAGAGGTCTCTTTTCACTCTTCCTAATGAATATAATATTTTTGATCATTTCCTTTTACATTTTATTATCCTAGGGCACACATTCTCTCCCCATTGCTCTTTCTCTTTCCTGTCTCTCTTGATCTTTTCCCAATGGTCTCCCCTTTCTGCCTCCTTTATCAATAACTAAAATGACAGAAACTAACACTTGTCATAGAGGGGACAGGTCCCTAGAAAGTATTTGATAACACAGCATTTTGTGATGCCTTCATATCAATAAAACTAAGTCTGTTTTGCACATATGTGACATTTCACTCCCCAAAACTAAGGAATTGTCAATAATTTTCCCACTGCACTAATGTCACATAAAAACAGGTATACAGACTAACAGAGGAAAATTTATCTTCACCCTCAAACTATGCAATGCACTGCTCTTTCTTTTGTCTATGGTCAGCCTCACTTCTTAAAATTCAATCTAAATTGCTCAATCCTTTTGAAACTTTTGAAACACTAAACAAGCAGATCACTACATTTCGAGGGTTTCCACCCTTTCTTTCCTGGTGATTAGTGTGTCATGAATTCACTTGATGCTTTCCTCCTCCTTCAAGACCTAAATTTTACATATCTAGAGGGAAGGGCAGGGTTAGGGATAGAGCTAGGACAGACACATAACTTGTAGTGAAATGAATGGCCTGTGATAACAGGAGGGTGTGTCTGTCCCCACTTGCACTAGCTCTATCTAGATAGAAGCAGGCTTTCCTCCTCCCTTTCTCTTCCCAGCCTCCCTGACTCTCTCCTCACCGCACACTCAGTCCTGGCTTGGGTCACACTAACCCTGAGACATTTACCTTGAATGCCTCAAGGCCTGAAGAATCAAAATCACATGATTATAAACCTCTTCAGCGAAACAAGAGAAGAGACGGTACCAAGGGGCTGCATGAGTTTGGATTTATGATGTTCTGCCCACTGAGCAGGTTAATAAAATGAGGAATTGAGGGTAAAAAGCAAACTTTTTAAGCTTAATAAGAAAGTAGATAATTAAAGGTTATCAATGAGCAGAAACATGGAAAGTTTTTCCAGGGTGCTCTGCTTTTTTCTATACTCTTCCTTTCCTTAGGCCAGGGTATGGCTCCCCTGTTGCCTTTCCCAGAAACCTCAGGGCTGGGCTGACCCCTCCTCCAGATTCCCACAGCACAGCACAGCACCTAGTTCCCCACCTCTGGCCCTGGAGCAGAGAATTATGTGGCACCAGTTATCTTTTTATATGCAAGCATCTCAACTCCCCAACCAAAATGTACTTGTATGTCCCTTACGACACACTGCTTGCTATTCAATAAATATTTATTTGATTAATGATGAGAGTACAATGATAATCTGATTCTCATGCTATTGACAGCCAAGTTCAAGTATCTCTTCCTAAGTGAAGCCTTTCCTGACTACAGGTACAGAATTTTGGAACAAGAAAGGCCCAAAGGTTCTCTCAACTACAATTACACAGTTTCCTAATTGGTTCTTTTTTCCCAATCTGATCAAAGGCCACAATCATGCCCTGGCCTTTATTTACATGATTCCATCTATCCAAACACATCCCAAACAACTAGCACTGTGACAAAGTGGAGTGGTGACAATAAGAACCTCTATTTTGTCACCATCTTTGGTGTTAAATTAGTAAGCACTCAATAATAAAAATAACAATACTTCCATTGCAATAATGCTATATAATTTTTCAAGGAGCTTTTAAAAACATTACCTCTAATGAGATAATGGTCCTCACAAAAAGCCTGTAGTTAAGTAGGTGTAATTAGCTCTAAGTAACAGATAGAAACTGAGGCCTAGGAAGGTTAAGTGACTTACCCAAGGGCAGAGAGCCAGCTTAGCATTTCTGGTCTCACATCAGCACTTTCCTCTGCTCTGTGAGGCCTCTCCAGACTCTTCAAAGCATCATTAGCACGAGCTGACTATTAGGCAAATTGTGGCAAGAAGGAGAAATGCCAGTAAAATCCACACTTTCTACCAAATCACGTGCTTAGAAATTCTTGACATTAAGAATCACTGAGGTCAAGCTAGTGTTGTCCTTGGATGCTTGTGAACTTTGTAGACTAATAGGTACCATGTCTTTTATAACTGAGTGTCCCTTGTCCAGTGCCTAGGGCAGACACTTAACAAATGGTAGCTGAATGGTCAAATGATGAAAAGGATAAATGAATAAGAAATCACAGGAATAAAACCCTATGATAAGAGATGTGTCACAACTGTGAACATAACCAAGAGTGGATTTCAAATCTAAAGGAATCTATGCATTTAAGAAAAGTTGACCTCCATTTATAAAATTACAAGTGTTTGAGATAAAATTGCTCTACCACAAGCAAAAAGACACAGAATAAACAAAGAGTTTTACTATTTAGCTCCAAAAGGCCAGAACCAAGAATCTTACATTACAAAAAAGGAAAAAGAATAAAAATTACTTTAGTAAAAAACTCTTCTGCTTCCAAAAGGGTAAACTAACTATATAACAAAAGTTTTTTTGTTTTTTGTTTATTTTTTTAATAAACAAGAGTTACTAGAAATGGCTATGACAGGGGAAAAACAAAGGTTTGGCAGCCCAAAACTTAAAATCTTCCTGATAGGCAAAGATGACAGAAGATGGCACTCAGGGGCCCAGCCTCTCCCCAACAGGTAAAACCACCCCTTTTAAAGGCATGACCCTTCTTTTTGTAAAGGGATTGATTTTTCTGCTTAACCATCTCTCCAGTGCAGTGCTGCCCTCCTGCCTGCCCCTCACATCACACAGAGTAGAAAATCTGCTCAGTTCACTCCTCCTAGGTTATGTTCCCTTTGCTCCTAGCATCCTCCCCGGTCCCTGATGATAGGCGGCACCCTCTTGCTGCCCTCATATCTATTGCCCCACAGACATATCTCCTCCTCACTCTTCATCCCTTTCATTCAGCAAGTCTCAAGTCTTCCGAGCTAGGAATCACATTAGCCGGGGTGAGAGGGCCCATAAGCAATCAATCCCCACAAATTTCTTTTCAATCATAACCAAAGAGCAACATCATCTTCACAAGACAGCCCCCACTCTACCTGCTACGCCATAAAGTGATCGTTAGTTTGAGGTTTGTTCAGTATCATAAGTAAAATATTAATTTAAAATAAATATAGTCACACCCAAAACACAAATATCTCATAGGCCAGTTATCAAGTGATTAGTTACTTTAATTAGATGCTGAATATCTGTTTTCCTTAGACAGAGGATGCCCTTCCATGATGGGAATTATGCATGTGTGGTAAACACTATTACGTATTCCACTTAGCAGGTTCTCAATATACTTTTGTCAAATGAATAAAAGCAGAATGAACAGATCCAAGAATGTTCTTAGCCTGAACTTGTAAAACTTCATTTTTCTAGGTCAAAATCACACCTGCGGTGGGGAACTCTTTCCTTACCTGGACCCCTTGACTCCTGCTCAGTCCTGCCCCTTCCTCCACATCATTCAAGGCCTCACTCTTGCCAGGGAAATATCTAACGTGCCAATTCGTGCTCTTTGCTCCCTTCCTGGCCTCCTAATAATCACACGACATTCAGAGTCCTTCAGATGCGCCCTTAATGCTCCCTGTGTCATCATTCTTCTTTCCCGATGCCCAGCCAGGGGTGGGGACACCTCTCCTATGCTCCGTGGTGCTCACCACAGCAGCAGAGCTCTGCTCACCTGTGGATGCACCAGCAAGCTAGGCTACCCTGGGTATCCTTTCCAAACACTGCTGGTAACCAGTGGGCATACAAATATAGGCAAATGTCTTTAGGCAACTTAAAAGTAAACTATAAGAAATTAAAAGTAAATTAAAGATACAACTTACAGCATATAAATAGATATTGGGGTAGAACTGGGGAAACAAAAGCCAAGCCAAAAAGAAGGCTGCACTGGGCTGGAGGAGTCAGAGCACAGCTCTCTAAATCCTGGCAAGACACCATAGCCGACGAAAGCCAGGGAAGTCCACATTAGTGGCTTTCTCAACAAAGTCCTTTAAATATAAAATTTAAGAGGGCATAAAGAAGGGAGGAGCACCAATATTTTTTTAATTCGTTCTCTTTTTGACTGATTTCTGAAAATAATTTTTGTGCCCTGAATCTATCCTCCTTTCTTTCCTTTTGGAGTCTGACTTTAGTGCTGCCAGTGGCTTGTATTCTGTTGTATGCATGGATAGAATTCACACAGCATCAGGAAAGACTTGAGAGGTCAGCTAACCACCCCTAAATTATAAATGGGGAACCAAAGCTCGGCCAGCAGAAGCCACCTTGCCAGAGCCGCAGAGGTGAGTACTAGAGTGCAGGCTCTGGGTCTTGGTCTCCAGATGTGGCCACGGTTCCTCACCACCTGGTGAGGAGATTTTTCTCTGCTTCCTTCTCTGTCAAAGCCCCTAGGACCACCTCCTACTGTGCCCAGTTATAGGAAGATTAAAGAGGTGATGGATGTAAGTACAGAGCTATAGCATTAGCAGCACTCACAGATGTTGGGCGTTCTCACCAAGGTCACTTTTCCAGGAGGTGACTGACCCTGGACTAGACCAGAGGCCTCTGACTTCAGTGCTGCTTGCACTATACCTGAGTCTTCTATGAAGCCAGCAACTCTTTCCAAGTGAAAGATGGACAGGAAGGGGCAATGACCCCCAACACCACAGCTGCGCCTGTCCCTGCCATCCTCCTGTGGACCAGGGTATTACAGCTCTCATAAGGCTGACTACTGCTGGGCCATAACAAAGGAATGAGGAAATGCAGGCTGCCTTCACCCTCCTTCCAGAAGGATGGAGACCAAGACTGAGTACTTCCAGAATACAGAAACCTAGCCTGTCCAGAGCTTGGCCTCCACATCCCTTCTCTTTCTAAAGCCCCAACTGCCCAGGCCAGGCTCCCTGAGAGGCCCCTACTGAGCAGGCTGACCCTGTGAGAACTTGCAGCCCGTGGGTAAGGTCTCAATGATACTGTGGAGTATACGTCCCTTATGAGATGGCCAGAAATGTTTCTCTTGTGAGTTGGAATAAAAAGCAGCAGACACATAAGTGAGGGCTTGGTCACCAAGACCATAGTATATGGAAATACTAGAAAACCTGCTCCACAAGACCCAGTTGCACGTTCCTAATACATTTTGACAGGTCCTTTGCACATATTTCTGTGACTGAACTCTTCCAAAAATGATAGCTCATACTTTCCAGGGTTTTCCTCTCTCCCTGAGGTCTACCACTGGCAACCATATAAATATACTCTTGGAATATACTAAAGAAAAGCAGCAGCTCTTACCTTTCTTTGCCAACAAAAGCCATCTCCCAAACACTCCTGCCCCTTTGGAGGCTAACTGACCAGCCCAGACCACACCTGGAACAAAACCCAAACTCCTCATGATGGCCTTCGTGCTGCCGACTCTCAGCTCAACTCATGTCCTCCTTTGACCTCACTCAAAGTGCTCTAGGCACCCAGGGTGCCTTCTCACCCCAAGTCCCTGCCTGGCTGACCCAGTGGAGGCTCTTGCCCAGCTCTTGCTCACACTGGCCCCTTTGTCACCACATCTCAGACACCACCTCCTCATTCTTAACTGTCCTTGCCCTATAACTCCCACCTCATTAGCATATTTCGCTGTCTTCCTTATAGTGCTTATAAAGATCTGAAGTTATCTGTTTATCACTTTGCCTAGGTGTTCACGGATCACATTACAGAACATAAACCCACGAGGGAAGAGACCTTGCCTGCCCTTACCCCTGCACATTTTGTATTCCCAGCACCTTTCCTGGACACATGCAATCAGATGTTACTGAATGAATGCATGTAAGGATATAGTGACTGCAAGTCCAATGGTCTATTTGCCAGACAAAAAGCTACCAGTGTGCAAAATTTAAAAGAATTACCTAAACATAATCCTCTCTTGGATTATGAAAACTGAATGGAAATCAAAAGAAGCAAAGATTCTTGCCCAAGGTCACACAGCAGAGCAGGGTCAGGGTTGAGGGCTCCTGATCCTTCCGCTGGTGTTCTTTCAGCCATAAAACACCTGGCCAGTATCTCCAGTTCATGTACAACCCTTCTTCACATATTCATTTAGTTATTCACTCAACAAAGCTTTCTTGAGCACACCCTTCTCTAGGTTTCAGAAACTGTGCTGAGAGCAGAGTCCAAATCAAGAGTGGTCAGGAACCCCTTGTCTGCAATCTCAAAGGAATCACCCCATGGCCTTGATTGGATCTTTCTGCTGGAGGCTCTCTGGCATCATTTTGCAAGTTGCCCATCCTCCAAGAGTATTCCCTGAGTGAAATGGACTTATTCCTGTCCCATGATACAGATTCTCTGTAGAATCAGTGGTTGAGAGGCCTGGAGGCAGACAGGCCACCTCAGAGGACATGCAGCAAGCTGGATAAGTCACCATCTGTTCATGATAGCTTCTTGCCCTGCCAGGACTGAACTTCCACAGAGAGCAAGCTCACTGAGACCTCTGCCAGCCCAATCACACCACCACGAGTGATATCCCCGAATTATCACCGTGATGAAGGGACCAGAAGCAGAGTACCGGAGTGTGCTCTGATGGCCTGGCAGAAGGCCACCTTCCCATTCACTGAGTGTCAGTGGTGACCACATTAAATGCCAGCAGCCTACTCTTGTTTCCCTGTTCCCAGTCTGATGCAGTGTTTTCCCACCATGAGTGTGAGTCTGAGACTAAAGAGCAGAGGCTACACGAGTTGAGGGAATGAATCCTGAACTACCAGACTGAGTTGAACACTGAGGCCCTCTTAGGTGGAAGAGACTTCCCTGCCACACAGGCACTCTCCCTCTGTCAGCGCTGCTCAAATGGAGTGTGGTGAGCCCACTTGTTGGGAACTAACACAAAGGGCATGGGGACAGTCAAAACCAGCATCCCCAGCAAAGCATCCCCAGCAAAGCCCTTTCTCCAGGAGGCTCCTGGCAGTGATGCACCAGAGTCTCAGCAACCATCTCTGAAGACCTTCAGCTGAGTGCTGAAGCAACTACTCAGCAGCCACACTCAGCCATCCTGAAGTTAAACTGGACCCCGAGAGACGGCAAGAGCACTAAGCGAGCTCCCCAGCAAGTGCCACCTGGTAAGGCTCCAGGCCTTGCAAAAGAGTCACCCTCCGAGGCCTGGCTCTCCTGGCTCCAGCGGCCAGCCCAGCTCTCAGTAGCAAGCAGGTTACAGCCACACTGCTCACCATCCATCTTGGAAAGGTCAGACACTAAATTTGGAACTTAGCTTTTAGTTCTTTTCATCTATAAGTTATCTTGAGGCTGAAGGAAAAGGTTCACAGAGACATGTGCCAGAAAAACAGAATAAATATTTCCAGAGACACAATATATTTGTCTAGTTTTAACAACAACAGTAATCATAGCTATCACCATGAAATCTGTATGTTTATATAGCATTTGGAGCTTTTCAAAGTATTTCTATACATCCTCTTATTTGACCTCGCCATGGCTCACTATTATTGTTATTACTATTATTCTTTTCTCACAGCAGAAGAATCTAAAGACCAGTAAGTGACAAGGCTATGCCACTAGTCAGTGACAGAAATGAAACTGGAACCCAGCACTATAATACCCAGCTCATTCCTCCCTCACTATCTCTCATATGCTCCATTGTTTAGGCTACAACTCTATAATGTCTCTGCATCTCTAAATGGCCTGGAGAGGTCAGACACATCCTGAAAGGCCTTACTCCATAAAAGCGACATGGGTAGCCTTTTTATAACCTAAAGGATATGGGGCTAGCTTCTCGGGACTGGGTGTTGTTTCAGTCTCCCATATGTAATGCTTCTGGACTTGCCACCAGAAAAGTATTCTCTGGCATTTCAAAAAGTCTCCAAGTTCACAAACAATCCCTGGTACCTCCCAAGTATGGTTTCAAATGACTCTATCCATAAGGAGGGCCATTCTGGCTTTTCTGATCTTGAGTCCCCCCTTTCACCCCAACCAGAGACTCTAGTCTACTTGGGAGAATGCCTGGGACCCTGTGTGGTTGAGGATCTCAGCTGATTCAACTCATTGGTCTCTGCAAAAACAGTACCTCAAAGCCTTGTCCCCCTCTCAGGTAGCAGTGGATGGCAATGCCTGCTCTGTGTGCAGTGCCTGCATTCCCCAAGTGAACACAAGAGGCTCAGTGGCAGTGCCCAAAGACACTCACAGATATGCCTGGCCTGCGGACATCCACTCCCAAGTCCAACTGCTGCTCTTCCTGTGATGCTCCTTGATAAAAAGACAATCACATCGATGGCATACTCTCCAGTGAGAGTTCAGGGACTAGAGCATCACATTCCAAGCACATGCCCTTCCTCTTAGTCCTCAGACTGCATACTGCAGCTGTGGCAAGCACAGACCTTAAAGCTTTCACCAGGGCTGGTCTCAGGTCTGCCACCTCATAGCTGTGTGACCTTCGGGCAAGTTAGTTTATGTGCCTGTGCCTCCACTCATCTTAAAAATGGGATGATTATAACAAATGCATATAATTATCATACGTCAACTTAAAACATAAATAAGTAAATACAGAGAATGATTATAATTATAATGGAGGTCTCAGGGAGTTGTTGAAAAGACTAAATGACTTAACACATGTCATGTACTTAGAACAGTGCCAGCAATGTAAGTGTTGACGTTACTGTTGCTATTATTATTAGTCGGAAGGCACAAGTCCAACAGTTTCAGTCACAGACAAACCAGTAAGAACAAAGGGAATAAAGGGGAAAAAGGCTCTGTGAAGCCAAAATCAATGTCACAAAATCCATAAATTAAAGCTAAGGCACTTAATTCATACATTAGTCTCTTGATCAGAATCTATTTACTGTTACTTTGCAAGTAAGTAGACGGGACAAAGTTATCCATTTTCTATGAGAAGAGCAGCAGGTTAAAAAGGTGGGTACCAAGGCAGGCAGGCACCCCAACAGGTGGGGTATGAAAGACATATCCAAACCGTTTCCCAGACCATTGCATTCTAGGACCCTTTGAGGTCCCCCTTATCCTTATAGTTTCACAGTATTATTGGAAGTCCAATAATTTAAAATCCTAATGATTCTGTGGGTCCTAAAAAAGGATTAGATATGTTCAGTGTTTTTCTTTTAAAGATCTAGGGATCTCTATTTTACATTCAAGAAATACTTTCTTCAAATATACTTAAATGCCAAGGAGCTTGGTACTTGAAAGGGGTTCCCTTACATAAGAAGTGAATTTGTATGGAACATTTTCCCCCTAGAATGAAAAAAGATGGGTAAAATGGAGCAAGAGGTGTCACCATATTTAGACTTCAAAGTATCACCTCTTCTCCTCCCATCTATCAGAAAATGCAGAGCAGAGCAGACAACTAACCACCTCCTCCGCACTCTGAAATATTTAGTGTGTAAACACTGAGTCAAACAATAGCCCGGGGCACCCTAAGGGTTTATAACCATTAGAGTAAGCACAAATCCAACAAGGAGCTTGCCATCTGATTTGAAATGCCACGTTCCTGATCTTTACTGGCCTCGCTATCCTGCACTGGCCTTGCACAATGTCCTGTCCTACCCCAGTTTAGTCCGTCCTCGTGATGGCCCTGGATCTCAGCAAAGGTTTCATCTGTGTGCTCAGCACTTGCACATCTACAGAGCAGCTTTTTGCCAAGGGGTGTGCCCAAGAATCCCTCTTTTTCAGCTGTGTGTGATTGTGTGAGTTGGGAAGGCTCCCCCGGCCCCACACCCTGCTACTAGGAGTCAGAGGGCACTTAACTCTCAGGGAGGCAGCAGCAGCCTCGTGGTGAGGAGACACACTGTCTGCAACACGTTAAGCCACGCAGGTCAGGAGTCTCTTCCCAGGCCAAGTCCTGCAACCCTGGCTCCATGCAGCTTTAAAGACGTGCCTACGTTCATTCTGGACCCACTCAGATTGGCTTACTCAGAATCTCTGGAGGGAGACATCACTTGGTAGATGAAACATTTTTCCAATGCATTAGTGCAGGCTAAATCTCTCACCCGAAAACAGGCTTCCCACAACTGCATTCCACACCCTGCCACCCTCTCAATGGATTGGGCTTTCCAGTACCCAAACAAACTTGATGGATCCCTGAGCTGACTTGCTGGAGACTCTAAATTCCTATGGGATGGGACATGGGGTCCCTATAGGCTACGCAGGGCTCTTCTGGGGGCGCTTCTTCTAACATAAATGATTTCTGCTTCCTTCCCTACACAATCAAAAAATGAAGATGAGAACTCACATTCACAGAGCCAATACTGGCACCAGAAAGCACAGATAGGTTTTTGGTCTCCTCTTGCACCCTTCTGAGGCAAAAGCTAGCCTGGGTGGCAATCTTCCTATCATCCCAGGGGCCTGGGGAGAAGAACAGCTTTCAGCCTCTGGTCTTGAGTTCTAAAGGACAGCACATGTGTGCCCATGCCAGGCACAATCCCATGCATTTCCTGTGCATTTAATCTTCACAACCAGGTTAGAGTGCAATCTAGTTGCCTCAATTTCCAGCAACCCATGGGAAATTCTGACACCCTGAGCTTCATCTCAGCCTTGCTCTGCCCCTCTGCAGGATCACTATCTTCTCCCAGAGCCTCTGAAGAAGGAAAGTGTAGCCCCAAAACCAAGGCTTATCTGCCTCTGCCCTCTCCTCCTCCACCTCCACCTTGAAGCTTGGCTCTTGCTCCAGAAAGTATGTGGCACTGTTCTTTCCACAAGGTCAAATGCCAGATATATTCTCTTAATATTCCAATTCAAGCCAAGTCTCTGCAGATCTCAGGATTTGCAGAGAATGGGGACTCTTTCAAACACAATAAGTCCTCCCTGCTGGTACAGTCGTTCAACAGGCACCACACAATTTACCTTCTGGGCAAAGGTTATTGGCAGAATGGGTTATAGCTGCTATATTATAAATGGGGCACTGAATGGTGCATCACACTGTGGCACTGCCAATCGAGGATGTGACTAAAAAAGGACATGTCATCTCATGGATCAGCTTTCATCACGCTTCACTAGTATGAAGAAAAGACAACAAAGATGATAGATTTGGGTGCAAAAGTATACAGGGAGCATAACACAAACAAATTTTTATTTAAATAATGAAGGAAAGACTTCAAAAATAAAGTTCTCTTCTAGAATACTTTTCATCTCTTGAAAAGAAGAGAAAGCAAAATGTTAGAAGAATGC
This sequence comes from Dolichotis patagonum, assembly GCA_004027295.1. Taxonomy (NCBI): domain Eukaryota; kingdom Metazoa; phylum Chordata; class Mammalia; order Rodentia; family Caviidae; genus Dolichotis; species Dolichotis patagonum. Next base: position 79,047 of record PVJX010002127.1, on the reverse strand, counting down.
AATAGAGCAGTAAAAGAAAGGGCCCAAGAGAAACTTCATGGGAGCTCATGAATTTGCAAAAGAAACTGAGATCAGGAGCAAGCACAGACAGGAACTTGCAGAGTATGTGTCAAGCTGAGTGTGCGTTGCTAAACACATTGCTCTTAAATCCCACAGAATGGGAGACCTTGCAGCATTTGACCTGTGTGCCATCTTTCTGTTTGGATCCTACAGAGGGCTTGTGAGGAGACAGAAGTGAACTGTGGAAAGAGCTAAAGATAGAGTATATGCTTGATCACTGTTCTCAGAGAGCAGTGCATGATCCCCACCAGATCAGAATCACCAGAGGAGTTTGCTGAAAATGCAGATTGCAGAGACTCACTGTAGGCTCAGAATCAGAATGTCCAGGGTGGGGCCTGCGAACATGCTCTTGAACCAACTTGCCATAGGACTGTCACTCTGCAGAGCTTCAGGACCACCATAACAAGCACATCATCCTCTTTCCTTTGCTATCATTCAGAGCAAAACTCCAAGATGGCAATTTTTATTTTTTTTAAAAAGCTGTAACAGCAATATATGTGTACCCATGTGTACAGCAGCACAATTTGTAATAGCTAAATCTTGAAAACAATCCAAATTCCCATCAACTGAGGAATGGATAAAAAAGATGTGGCTTGAGATTATACACCATGATCAAGTGGGATTCATCCCAGGAATGCAGGGATGGTTCGACATACGCAAATCAATAAACATAATACACCACATCAACAGAGACAAAGACAAGAATCCCATGACCGTCTCAGTAGATGCAGAAAAAGCTTCTGACAAAATCTAACACTCATTCACGATAAAAACCCTATGGAAAATAGGAACAGATGGTCTTTACCTCAATCTGATAAAAACTATATATGATAAACCAAGAGCCAATATCTTACTAAATGGCCAAAAACTGAAAACTTTCAACCTAAAATTAGGAGCAAGACAAAGATGTCTATTATCACCACTCTTACTATAGTTCTGGAAACATCAGCCAGAGCAATTAGACAAGAGACAGAAATAAAATGAATAAGGATAGGAGAGAAAGAAATTAAATTATCATTATTTGCTGATGATATGATACTCTACAAGAAGATACCCAAAACGCCACTGAAAGATTTCTGGATGTAATAACCAAATTAAGTAATGTAGCTGGATACAAAGTCAACACTCAAAAATCAATAGCATTCTTGTACAAGAACAACAAACTCTCACTGAAAAAGAAATAACAGAAATCATACCCTTCACTATAGCATCCAAAAAAATGAAATACTTAGGAATCAACCTAACAAAGGAAGTAAAAGATCTAAACATTGAAAATTGCATTACTCTGAAAAAGGAAATTGAAGAGGATTTCAGAAAATGGAAAGGCATCCCCTGTTCATGGATAAGAAGAACAAACATTGTGAAAATGGCCATTCTCCCAAAATTGTTACACAGATTTAATGCAATTCCAATCAAAATACCATTTGCATACCTCACAGATCTAGAGAAATCATTCCTAAAATTCATCTGGAACCAGAAGAGATCTGGAATAGCAAAGGCAATTCTGGGCAACAAAGGCAAGGCAGGAGGCATCATAATCCCTGACTTGAAAATATACTACAAGGCTACTGTGATAAAATCAGCACAATACTGAAATAAAAACAGACCTGAAGATCAATGCAATAGATTAAAAGATACAGCTACAACTACAAACACACTCAGCCACCTCATTTTTGACAAAGGGGCCAAACACATTCACAGGAAAAAAGATAGTCACTTATTAAAGTGGTACTGGAAAAACTGACCTTCCATATGCCAGAAACTAAAACTAGACCCAAGGCTATCACCATGTATTAAACTAAAATCAAAATGGATCAAATATTAAATATTTAAAAATATTAAAACAGAAATACTCAATCTTCTAGAAGACAAAGTAGGCAGAAATCTTGACAACATAAGGGTAGGCAGAGAGCTCATGAACAAAAACCAAACTGCACGTGAGGGAAACACTTCCCAGAATTAACAACTGGGATTTTGTCTTATTAAAAGTTTTTCCATTCAAAAGAAATCTCCAACAGAGTGAAAAGAAAACCCATAAATTGGGAAAATATCTTAGCAAGTGTCCCTCAGACAAAAGACTTCTATCTAGAATATATAAAGAATTTTTAAAAATCAGGCTCCCAAAATTCAAAGACCCAATCAAAAATGGGAATCTGAGATGAATACATACTTCTCAGATGAAAAAAAGCAAACAGCAAAAAAATGTGAAAAAATGTTCAGCACCATTGGTCATTTGAGAAATGCAAATTAAAACAACACTGAGATATTATCTCACTCCTAAAAGAATGGCCAACATCAATAAATCAACCAATAACAAATGCAGGAGGATCTGTGGGGGAAAAAGGAACTCTTCCACACTATGGGTGGGAGTGTAGGCTGGTGCAACCAATGTGAAAATCAGTGTGGCGATTCCTCAAAAAGCTATGATTAGAAGTTCCATTTGACCATTTTCCCGCTTCTGGCCATTTTCCCAGAAGAATTGAAAACATCACACCACAGTAATATATGTATACCCATGTTTACAGCAGCACAATTTATAATAGCTAAATCTTGGAAACAACCCAAGTGCCCATCAACTGAGGAAAGGATAAAAGGATGTGATATTTTTTACAATGGAGTACTACTCAGCTATAAAGAAAGATTGCATCTAGGCTTTTATAAGTAAATCAACATGAGTTGAGACCATACTCATAAGTGAAATAAATCAAACTCACATGTGTAAATACCATATTGTCTCCCTAGTGTAAGAAACTGAAAGAGCAAATGTGATTCAAAATCCACAATAAATATTGTGTAAGGGTAAGAAATTGCTTGAAGAAAAAAAGTAACTGAGAAAGGGGAAAGGAAGAAAGAAGGAAGGAAAAAGTCATAAATGTGTATCTATATATACATAAGATAGTTAAAATGAGTATATTACTAATCATATTAGTTCTTGAAAAAGAACAGTTAATACTCACACGATTAGATCAATTTTACACGTCTATATTTGGTAATCTAAGTAACCCTTTTCAAGGTAACAATATGCAATATTACAACCATTGTTAAAATCTTATCATTTTGTTTTGAAAACCTATAATGTTATTGTTTTGGGTTTGTTTTTCTTTTCTGTGTCTTTTTTCTCTTAAACAAATAAATAAAAAGATGTGCTATTTTTATACAATGGAGTACTACTCAGCCACAAAGAAGGATAACTGGAGACTTTTATGGGTAAATGGATACAACTAGAGATCATACTCAGAAATGAAATAAATCAGAATTGCATGTGTAAACACTGCATTGTTTGCCTAATGTGAGAAGCTGGAAAAAATTATGTGTGTGTGTGTGTGTGTATGTGTGTGTATATACATATCTGAGGTAGGTTAAGCTAAGGCACTTAAACAAATGACTCTGAGAACAGATAGAGGGTCAAATGTGATCTACGGTCAATTAAAATCATACTGCATAGCCATGCAGATGGACACAAGGAAGAGAAGGAGCAGCAGGGCACTTGAGTTAATCTGGGGACCTGCTACCTGTGGCAGAAGACAGGGTGGACTCCCCTTGGGGACCATTTGTGGAGGCCTCTGAAGGACACCTGGGCACAGATCACTGCATGCCACTACCATGCTTGCTCACCCTCTGCCTTGCTGTTCCCAGGCTCCTTGGAGATGATGTAACCTTAAGACAGCCTGGGGATTGAGGTTCAGAAAAACGAAGTTGTTTCAGATTCAGGTCCCAGGCAACAAAGTGGCAAAGCCAAGATCTTAACTTAGGTCTTCCCAACTCAAGTTTTGCTATGAGACCTATAGTTCCCAATCCAAAAGTTAGCACCTCTAGAAGGAAATTTTGAAAATAATGTGTTTCTAGGCCAGGCCCTAAAACCCATACATTTGCTTCAAATCCCGACAGTGCTGGAATCCACATGGCAGAGCTCTCTGGAAGATATCATATGAGCAGGCTTGGGAGTTGCTGCAATGGGCCCCCCACCTCACCCCTGGCAGGCCAAGCAGCCCCAGCCTAGGGGAAGAACTCAGAGCCAGAGACATCTTAGGAACAACTGACCTAGAGAGGGGTTTTAGTGTGAGGTCATAGGTGAGTTCCCTAAGGAAAGATACAGAGAAAAAGGAAAAAGGCCCAAAATAGAATGTTGGTAAAATTTCGAGCAGAGGAAAGCAGCAGATGCAAAGAAACAAGGGCTTAGAGTGCTTTGAAAGGGGACATTTGTTGTCATAAGGTGCTGCAAAGAAGGGGGCCAGCTCACAGCACCTCTATTGGTTACCTCTACAGGGCAGAATAACCCTCTTCTCTACTAGCTGATGTGAGCTTTTGCTTATTTGTTGATTTTAGGGGTTGGTTCTCGAATTTCACATGGTTACCACGTGTTCCCACTATTTAGTGGGGACATTTGCTACCCCAGGGAGATACAACACTGTGGGACGCAGAGAATGAATGGTCAGATCTACAGCAGTAATAAGGTATCATTTATATATCACACAATTCACCCATCATAAGTACCCAAAGCGAGTAATTTTTTTTTTGGAACATTCTAGTTTTGGAATACTTCCACCGCTTTTGGGAATGATTTCAAACAAACCACTGACCCTCCAAAGTCATCTGTACCCAGCTGCCTCCAGAAGTTCCACGCTGACCCTTGCTCTTTCCCACTGGTCCCTCCACCTCCCAGAGGGGCAGGACCGACGAGGCTTGGCCAGACCAGATCCCTCTGGGCAACAACCCAGGACCCTGCTCAGCCTCCTGTGAGCCTTGGGGTATAGGCTGTTATGTGGTCAGCTCTGGGCCTAAGATAAGCCACAGCTTTCCCACCTCCACCACTGCTGGGGCCTAAGGACCCAAAAACCACGCTGCCTTAAGCACAGGACATAGATTGTATTTGTAAGCAGAGGTTCTTTTCAAAGGGTAACAGATTGAGCGCTATGCTGCCGAGGGGGTCCAGAAGGACCACAGTAGGGGAGGGAGGCAAACACAGAGAGAAGAAATACAGGCAATAAGTAGGATTCCTGCTTTGGGGAGATACTTTTGCTTGTACTTATTTTGACACAGTGATGATTTCTTGCTTGTTAAAAGACAAAGTCACGCCTCAGATGGCCACATGGACTGCAATTAACACTCTGCGGGCTGACTCCAGCCCTATCATTCCTCAGCACACACTGCCCAGTACACACTGCTCAGCTGTGCCGCAACCTGTGGGACCTGTCCCCAGCACGCAGCCCATGCTGAGCCATGAGACACAGCTGTCCTGTGTGCACCAAACACAGTCCCCAGATGGGTCTGTAGCTTATACGAACATGGCAGAGAAGCATAAAATGTATGTGAAGTTCATTTGCCAAAGGAGCCAAAGGAAATGTTCAATGTTACAGGACAAAAGAATTACCAACTCAATTTTATCAGTGGTGGCAGGCACGAAAGCAGAATCTTCAAACCCCGTTTTCTTCTCCAATCAGTCTCATCCTACACTCCACCTGGCTCATTGCAGAGAGGTGCCGACCACCAGGGAAAGATGGTGGCTTTGGTGGCCAAAATGGCACATAAAAAGCAATGTTGTCTTACACAGCAAGGGAAGGACAAGATTTTTTCTGTGCATTCCAGAGGCAGAGGCATCCCAGAGGGTCCTAATTTTGCCAACAACATTCCAGAGCTCTTTTCCTCATATGCCCAGACAGAGTGAAGGCCTCTGTATTTGTGATGACTTCACACTCAGCCAAAAGTAAACACATTCTCCACTTTTTTCCATGGACAAATCCTAACCCCAAATTGCCAGCATTGGCCTCTCTGCAATCCAAATGGAAAGCCGCCTTCCCCAAGAAAATAAAACCCTTTTAACTCAATAATACATCTTGGCTGCAAAAGCAAACTTTCCTAAAAGCTTCCTAGAAATTATTTATCATGCAATCATGCAGAGATGCTGCAGAGCCTCTGAGCAAACCCTACCAGTGGAACAAAGCCACTACAAATACATAAGCCAAGGATCCACGAATAAAGGTTCACTTTCGGCAAACACCTGCACTCATAACCTAGGCAACACATTTTAACACTCACAGAATCCACAACTCAACACACGCACAGACACATGCACACACGCACAAGCACATGCACACTCCTCGCTACCACCTAACTGGAACATTCTTTCTGAAGACAGGCAATGATAAGACAAGTACCAATTTGAATAAAGAGCAAAATGGCACTCAAGATGCGAGCTGTATGGCGCTTCAGTCCATGTCAAACTCATCTCCCTCCTCCTGCACTTCCAACACAAATCCCTGTGACTCGACTCGGTCCTCCACCAGCGAGTAAGAAATGCAGACTTGAGGACTTACCAGGTTGGAATTGGTAGCGTTGGAATCATCTTCTGGAAAGGGAATATAGATTGCTAAGGCCACACAATTGGCAAAAATAGTCAGTAAAATAATTATTTCAAATGGTCTGAGGAAGGGAGTTAAGGAAGCCATAAGCACAAGTGAAACAAACACACATCTATATATTATTTTTAAATGAATCAAAGATTCATAAGAATTTTGTTTAAACAATGCATTCCAAGCCCCTTGTATTCTGAGAAGAAACATATGCCTTTTTAAGTGCTTCTCGTGGGGCCCCGCCAAAATTTTTCCTAATATGTCAAAAGCAGTGGAGGCCAGTCGCGTGCCAGAGTAAACATAGATTTCTAAAAACTTTTTTCTCCTTCTTTTATTTATTTAGATTGCGTTTGACTTCATTTTCCCTCATGCATGCCTAGGGCAGCTTTTACAGAACAATGCCTGCGCCAGGCAGGACTGCCCAGTACCCCATTTCAGCACAGCCACCACCAGGGGACCCAAATACATCTAAGACAAGACAGCAGTGAAATGGAGTTTCAAAACAAAACCTTTCATATTTTCCATTGAAATTTGGAGATTTTACTTTTTATTCAAAGTGAAGTTAGGAGGGGTTTTTTCTTCTTGTTCTTCTCCTTCTCTTTCTCCTCCGTCTTCTGTTTCATTCTTTGACAGCTTCCAGAGGACCGGAAGCCTGGCCAGGTGGCTCAGGATCCTCCAGAGTGTACTGCATGTTTAGAGAAGGGCAGCCATTTCCCTTCGGGCCTGGTTCTCCAGAGGTTCTGGTTCTGCCGTCCATGGGCCAGGCTCTAGCTGCTGCTCCTCCCAACTTTCACACTGATGGCCCTGGGTTTCAGAGAACAGCCCAGAGTAGGTTCAGCAATCAGTGCACGGCGGGTGCCTTACCCTGATGTCTCAGTCAGAACACCAGGGCTGGATGCACCCTCCAGAGACGATGAATTAATGAGACAGCACCCTTCCAATGAGGCCTGCCCCGTGTCTGCAGCTGAAACCCAGAAGGGAAACTTTACAGAGAGGGTTTAATTTGTGCCCTTCTAGTTCCTTCCCTACCCACCTTTCCCCACTGCCACATGTCCAGTGTCATTCATGAAGTCTAACAAGAGAAGGAAGAGAAAGAGGGAATGGAAATTGCTGCACAAGGGGACCAATTTAGCTCTCCCAGGAAATCTGAAATCACAAGGATAAAAATTTTGGAGCAGGAAAAGACTTTGGAGGTTTTCTGGTAATCATGTTGGCCTTGAGTTGGTCAAAGAATCAATGGCAAGGATGTGATAGAGATGCTGGTGATAGAGACAGTGACAGTAAGGACAAATGCTAACACTCACGAAGAGCCTACCTAGTGCCGGCACTGTTTTAAGTACACTACGCAAACACTCGGCATGGAAAAGTTATTATCCCCACTGCTAAAGAGGCACACTGAGACACAGTAAGGCTATACGTTAACTTGTCCAAAATCACAGAGCTGGTGGTGGAATAGGATCCAAACTCAGGAAGTCGGGTTCCAGAGTCTGAGTTTTTCAGAACTGCCTGATACTGATCTGTATTAAGGTCACCTAGAGCACATTTAAGAAGCCAGTTCTTTTAGCCTTCTGACTATAGCACCTCTTCCTTCCTAAATCTATCGCCACCTGCTTAGGAATGTAACACTCAGCCGGGAACTTGTCAGTTTCACTCTTATCATGTGATACTCTGTGCTCTCCCTGCCAGAGGAGCGCAGATCACCTGAGCCAGGCTGCATGAACACCCATTTGGCAAAATATCAACTCACTGCCTCCAAAGTGGGGATAGCTAAGCTTGGGGTGTTTCTTTATATTGTCAGTTGCACTCCCTCACCAGTTTAGCCCATCACAGCTAAAAAGCATCAAGCAAATGTAGGGAAGATATCAATCAGGTATAAAGACATCAATCAGGTAAGGGAGAAGAGCATCTGTGAAAAGCAGAGGAGAATCCAGTTAAGACATGGATATGCTCTGGCCCTGCTGAGAAAAACAGATCATTTTTTAAACTGCCTTCCTAATGACAGTATCAGATTCTATTTTTTCAAGAACTGGCTGACCAGAACACCAGGTTATCTTCCTACCTGTCCAGCTCTCCTTCCTAGGTGGTCTGGAAATGCCACCCACCCAGCAATGCTGAGGCTGGATCCACATCCCCTTTTTCAGGTGGAGGGCAAATCCCCACAGGTCGGGCAGCTGCAGCACCAGGCAGTGAGTGCCCGGGCCCCCTGCGTTCCAGCAGAGCTGGGGTACACACCCTCAACACCCACCCTAGTACCCATCTGGTTCCACCAGTAACTGTCTAGTCCCCGCCTCGTCTCCCGTGTACCACGTAGTGCGATGAATGAGTAAGGGTGGGAAGTACATGGATTTTGGATCCTGGGGAATCTGGATTTGAAACCCAGCTCTGTCAATTGCCAGCTGTGTGATTTAGGGGAAGTTTTGTTTTGTTTTGTTTTGTTTTGTTTAATTGTCTAGGCCTCATTGCTCTCCTCTGAGAGTATCCGACCTGCAGGTCTTCTAGTTCTCTGCTCCATGGTCCTGCCTTGTGCAGCTATGAAAGCAGCCCAGTGGGGCCGGCCCAACCCAGCCTCTCTCCTAGTCATCAAGGGACTAGAACCATGCCTGGTCACTCAAGACTGATCGGCCAGCTAGCAACAATCCCTGTTTTAAACTGCATTCTCTTAAAGTTACTTCTACGTTGAGAGCCTCAAACGTTCATAAGATGGACACTGTTTGCTCAACAGAAACTTTCTTTTATTCCCAGGTCATCTTTTACCTTCCAACCACTATGCAGAATTTTAAAATATTTCCCTAGAAACTTATTAATGGGATCTAACACGTCCATCCAGATCACTGAGTTAAGAGACCTGGTGGCCCTCCCCAAATGAATCTGTAATATAATAATGCCCAGCACCAAGTCCCTAGTTTCTACTACTGTCTGTACTGACCACATAACCCTGGGAAGTCTTGGGGGGAAAGTCACCCCTGGGAAAGTCATGGCTGGACCTATAGAGCTTTAAAGTTTTTTCTTCAGTTCCATGATGCTTGGATGTTTTAAGAGCCTCATATTTCCAAAGTGAGAACCCATCCCTGTTACTTTGTCTGAAGGAACTCATTCATTAGTTTCTCTATCTACAAAGGGGATCTGTGTCTTAAGACTCCAGATCAATGTTCCCAATTCGGTTATACTTTAGACTCTCTTAGAGAGATTTTAAAAATCCATAGGTGACACCCAGGAGTTAGAGTTTGTTAAAACTTTCCAGGTGATTCTAAAATGTAGCCAAGACTGAGTTCTCAGATCTAGAGGCAAGTACCAGGGCCACTGACGGCTACCCTCTTACATCTCCTAGGCTCCTTCATCCCACCGTCATGAAACAGGAGAGAAAAACACTATGAAGCATCTTGTAATGACAGCTAACAATCACATAAGTGGATTCCAGGCAAGCTCAGGTGCATAAGATGGTATTTCAGAACCTATTGTGTTTATTTTCTCCAGCATTGCTCATTATGAGTTGAGTATCCCTGCCCCAAAATGCTGAGGATCAGAAATGTTTCAAATTTGAGATTTTTTAAAAGTATCTGCATATAATGTATATAACAAGAAATCTTGGGACTGCAGCTCAAATCTAAATCTGAAATTTATTTGTTTCTCATGCATCTTGTATATTCAAGCTGCTGGTAATTTCATAGGATATATTTTGTGTGACTGTTCTGACTACAACCTGCCACAATGGGGCAAGTGTGGAATTTTCTACTTGTGACATCACGTTATTTCTCAAAAGTTTCAGGTTTTGGAGCAATTCACACCTCAGATTTTTTTTTTTTTTTTTTGATTGGGGATACTCAATCTATATCCGGGGCCAGGGAAGAAAAATAGGGTAGCTTGTTACGCAAGCAGATTTTTGGGTCTTTTCCCAGGAATTCAAGAGATCAAGTCTAGGGTAGGGCCTAGCCCTCTGCATTTTCACAAGGCTCACAGATGCTGCTCCAATCAGTCTTGGACTCCGAACTCAGCACCACCCGCGCAGCCTACTGGCCATGAAACCTCAAGGGTCAGAAGCACCCTACCCAGGCTAGAGCATAAAGGATATTTCCATTCAACAATGCTGATGCACGCTCTCCGGATGGGGTTCTTCAGAGTCAGGCAGAGCAGGGCCCGAGGTGGCCGCGTGGCAGTTGTGCCACCCTGCTTCTTGGGTTTCCCATACTGCTGCCGCTTCCGCTGTGTAGAGCTGACAGTGGAGATGGTTGTATTTCCAGCACTGCCCATCAGCTTGGCCTGCCGGGCCGCATCGATGGCTGCCTGCCAGGACAGGGCTGCCCCCGGGGTGGGGATGTGCTCGGGGGCCAGCCCTGCAGCCGCATTGGCATTCATGTTGGCATGAGCTGGGCGTGGGCTCCCATAGTTGGAACCTGCAACAAGAGAAGAGAGAGGACAACAATTATCAGATTTGAAAATATGATCACTTCGGACATGCTTTGGATTCCAGACTGACAATTTTTAAACTCTTATTTCAAGCTATTGCAGGAAGTTGGGAAGTGACACATGGAAACATTAATATAAGATGCTGTGAAATGAGCCAGGAAAGTTGCTCTAGGACTAATCTGGGCGACCTTGCACATGTCACTCTCCTCTCTGGCCTCATGGCCTCATCTGAGGGAGGCAAAGGATGAGATATGTGTGTTACGATATGCATGGTCCTTTCTGGCTCTCTAACTTGTACATGGTCATTAGGTTCTCAACATGTAAGCCAATCTAATAAATCTCTCTCTCTTTCTCTCGCCTTCATTCTGTGTGTGTGTGTGTGTGTGTGTGTGTGTGTATTCCACTGATTCTTGCTGTATTAGGGTTCTTCCTCTTCCTCTGAAGAACCCTAATAACAGCCAGTCAGAACATTTTCATCCTGAGAGTCTGTCCCGGAGAGAAAGAAACTCAGTATCATGGGATTCCTGCATTTAGCCATGCCTGAAGTCAGTCCTATTCAACCACATGGAGATGAGACAGATGTGGCCTCCAAGAGGACCATGCCTCAGAACCACCACAGCCTCCCCTCTCCAAGCCATTTCCTCCACCCACTGTGATGACAGAGTGGCTTACATAACTTAGATTATGTTCACTCGAGTGGGGTCTCTGTCCTGAGCAAACAAAAACCTGACTAATGTGCTTGCTCAGTGTCTAAACCTTGTATCTGGCCGAGCTGTCATTTCTGCAGGCCCCAAAGTCTGTCCTCTCTATCATAACAGGGACAGAAAATAAGTTTCAACTCTTACACCAACTGATTGACATCACTGTCTACAATGCTGTACTTGAAGGATGAAGTACAACAGGAAAGTGCATCATGATAAATTAGTGATGCTTACCGTGGGCACTGAGGGTAGGGGATGGTAAACACACAGATGCTACATACTCAGCACCCCTGCCAGATACCAAGCTGAGCACATCAGGTCTTCTCTGCTACCAGCTGGCCAGCTGCCTCCTGCACTGTTGCCATCTGGTCCCTGTGACATTAGAACTCCACCCTACTCTCCAGAGCCTGGAAAGTTGTGTCTGCAATACCCAGCTCATGGCCACATGCATATTTGCAACATGACACAGACCTCTTCTCACCATATATGCCCTTTACCCTCCTCCTTTTGACCAGGCAGCTCCACACCCCCAAGATAAACCACATTAACTAGGCTCATGGAGAACCAGACATTTCCTCTACTGACAAATTTCCTCTCCCACATACCTTGTCACAATCCTCCCTGTATTCACTGCATGGACGGATCCTAAGCATAAAGTGAGGTAGTCCCCAAGAAGGCTAGGACCCTAACCTTACTTAGAAGATCCCACAGGGAAAAATTGAAAGAGTGGATCCAAATTAATAAAGGTACCTGAAACAGAAGAGCTGCTTTAATAAGCAGCAAGATGAGTGTCTCCACTTAACACATAAGAAAACAAAGGAGCGTATGACTCACTAAAGGTCACGAAATGAGACAATGGAAGATTTCTGCAGTACACAGGACTCACAGTGAACTGCCAGACTATACTCCCGCCTCCTAGCTCACACACACACATACACACATCCACTCCCCCTGCATGCACACATGTGCTCACATGCATGGTGATACACAGTGCACACCTGCTTCTGGCTTATGGGCAATGAGATGGAAGGAGCTGCGCTTCCCAGAACATCCTATAGATTTAATAAGATCTTCTTAGGACAGCATCCATGACACTAACAGTCCCTGCGGAAATCCTCAGGAGCCTCCAGGGTGGATGAGAGTGGAACATATCCCCATTTCTGTCTGCCATGCTGGAGTAACTGAGTCCAAAGGGGTCTAATTACCTAGCTTATTTGCTTCACCAAAGGCCAGAACTCTAACTTTGCTCTGTTAAGTCTGTAGTATATAATTTGTCTTTCCTAGACTACTTGGCATTGACAAAATTGAATAGACTATTTTAGTTTCTGGACTAACTTTTCTTTCCCCACATAGTTTAAAATCAGCCATGTGTTCTTGCTACTAGCCTCACACTTGGAAGGAGCAGAATCAATGGAATACAGTATATATGGAGGAATTATTAGATTGGCTTAACATAACCAGAGATTGGATGGTCATGTACAAGTTGGAGAGTCAGAAATGAGCATGTTCATTGTTAACTTAGATATCTTATCCCTTCTCTCCACAAGATGAAGCCATGAGACCAGAGGGGACTGCCATGTGGAAACTCTAATCTTTGTACTCATTCTTGGGCATTGGCCTTTATCTCTTTCGCGCGCGCTCTCTCTCTCTCTCTCTCTCTCTCTCCCTCTCTCTCATATAAACTGTCAGTTCCCAAAACCCAGCTGTCCCAAGGATCTCTGGACAGCACACAAGAAGAGGGGAAGGAGCACTGGACCTGAGAATCCATCCAAAGAAAGGCTGTGTCAAGTCCACCCATCCTGCATACCCTGTGCATGAACAAAATGGTGGCCGCCTCTGCAGAGCACAGTGGCAATTCTGAGTGCTCGGTCTTGAGAGGCTGACTTCTGAGCCCGCCCCCACTGCACTCCACAGGGGACCTTATTTATATTGTGAACTGTTCCCAGAACACAAGGATCTCTCTGGAGTACACCATCTGGAGAAAGCATATAAGAATAGCCCCTTTGGGAAACGGGAAACGTCAACTTCTCCCTGGCAGGGGACAAGAAAATGACCTTCAGTGTTTTGGTCTATACATCTCTAAGCATTGTTACAGCCCTTTGACATGACCAAGGACACTGCCACAGTAAAAACACAGCCACATGCAGGTAAGACATGCGTGACCTCTTACAGCCAGTCTCCTCAAGGTCTAAATCTCTAGGCCAGTTTAGCCTCCCCTTCTCTAAGTCTTTCCCCACCCACTGGGACGACTTCTCCCCCAAGTCTAAAGTTCTGTGGCTTGGTCATCCCCAAGTGGCACAATTATCCCAGAATCCCAGGAGTGGGAAACTCTATCCTTGGCACAAGGGTTTTGAATCTAGAATAGTGCTATGATGGTAGGGCAGATAGAATTGTCCCTGATGGCTTTCGTTAGCTTGAAATTGCCACACAATGCAAAGAGAACAATTTTCAAATTATAAAGCTGATTCAAAACTCTGTCTCCTTGGCTGCCAGCTGAAAAGGTGCCACCATTTAAGACTCTCAGGCTCCTGTCTAGTTAGGTTACTTCCACCGATGCTCTTGTCTCTGACTGAATCTCACAGCAGTAGCTTAGCAGATCAGGCCAGTCACAAACAGGTGGGTGCTCACGGTGGTGACTCCTTCCCGGGACATAAAAAGATAACTTCCATTTGCCAAATAGTTCAACTCCCTGAAGACAGTTGCAGCGCCCTTCTCCTGTACACAGGTGCTGCTGCTTCTTAGGATGAGGATAAAGACCCACACACACTGGTCAGCTTCATGGCCTTCTGCTTCACAAGGGTTCCCTGAGGAGTCTAAGTCAGGAGCCAGGAGCGTCTGCTTCCATAATATCCCTGGGAGCAACATTCGGTGTTGGGGAACTAAAAGGTGTTCAGGGAAGAAAAGGCTGACTTTTTCTTTCCTCCATCTCCTCCATACACCTGATCAGAGGTCTCACACACACACACATACAAACACACACACCCCATAGTCAACATTATTTGCTACGTCTATAACAATAATGATGTCATGATAAAGACGAAGGGTTCTATACTCTGCACGGCCCATGTGTTGAACACTTTGTCCCCACCTCATAGTGCAATTAGAAGGTGGCAGGATCTTTGGGAGGTGGGACATAGTAAGAGGAAGTCCGGTGATCAAGGGTGTGTTCTTGAGAGGATATTAAGATCCTACCCCTAGTCTCTTTTACTTCACCACTGCCAGGAGTTGAAGGGATGAATGGTTTGCTCAGCCACATGGTCCATACCAGGATGTGCTGCCTTCCCACAGGCCCAAAAGCCAGGAGGTCAACCAATCATAGATTGAGATCTCCAAAACTATGAGCCAACATAAAACTTCCCACTTTATAAATTCATGATCTTGGATATTTTGTCACAGTGATGGAAAACAGACTAACACAAAAGTGAACTATAAGTAAACTTCAGATACAACTCTGCGGGAGTCTATCCACCTGTACCTTAAAGAATAGGTTTATTCTTAAGCATCAGGCTCTTCTACTTTCTTCTTGGATGTTGTACAGTGGGGAGAAGGTCTGAGGAAAGAGTGTGAGTAACGATTTCCATCTGCCAGGCCACCACCCTTCTCCAGGCCACCATCCATTTCTTGCCCAGAAATGCTGCAGTAGCCCCCTGACATTTCTCTTATTTCCAGTCTTGTCTGTCCCCAATCCAATCTCCATGCAGCAGCTGAAGTGACCTTTTGGAAATATGAATCATAAATCAGGCCCTGTCATTCCCTTGGTTAAATCCTTTCAAAATCCAACGTCTGCATCATGGCTTATGAAGCCTGCATAGGTTGGCCCAGGCCCATTTCCCTGTGCTCATTTCATTCCTCTCTCAGCCTATTCTAATGTGTTCCAACATAGGCTTCACTCTAGGCCTTAGATGTGCCCAGTTCTTGCCTGCCACCATGCCTTTGCATGTACTTATGATGCTCTTCTACCTGCTCTTCACTGAGTAAGTCCTCCTCATTCTTCATGTTTGTCTTTGATGACTCTTCCTTAAAACTTTCAACCCAAATAAGCACAACTCCTAACTTTACTGTCTCCAAGCCATCCTTAAATAAAGATACCCAAACCCCTTGGCACCATAAAGGGAAAATCAATTAACCACGGACATAGGAAAACATATGGGGCTAACAACCTGCTTTGACAGCACAGCCTCCCTCTTTGGTCTGACTGCCTTCTGCCATGCATGGAGGCAGGTCATTCCTAAAGAGTTGCTTCTTTGCACACGGAGATGCTCCAGACTGGCTTAGAAAGATCAAGGGGCAGCTGCTCATACCCACAAAGGAGAGAGCAGCAAATAAACTTGCTCCAAGTCCTGGGTACCTACCAATCCTACAGGGCAAAGGCAATGCTCTCACTCAGGCCAGGGCACTACCCAGGATGACTGCAGAAACCCATTTAGTTCTGGCTGGCTGTCACTCCACCATGGTGACAAGCAACTACATTGCTGGACTACATTCCCTTTAAGAGCATAGCAACCAACCTGGAACAGAAGCCACACATTAAAAGCTCAATGACTAGAAAGCAGGAAGCCATTTGTCTTCTCTATGTATTGTGTCACAAAGAGAACTGGCGAAAACACACACAGAAAGACACTGTTTCTTGCTTTCAGAAGCTGACTCAAAGTTCTTTCCATCTCAAGCCCACAGATATTCATCCACAGAAGGACCCATGTGCCTTCGCACAATCCACATGGCAATGGGTAACAGGTAGACTGCAAGCTCAACAGTTTCCCCAACTTCTTTCTTCTGTGCCTTCCTAGGTGGACAGAAAGCTAAAAGTAACTACCAGTCTCCTTCATAGTCAGAATTCCTGATATAACTTTGGAATTGGCGAACAAAGAACTGAAATGAAACCAAGTTAGGTGGAGCAGAGACCTATTTTACTAGTACAGAGTTGACAGGGAACTGCCAAGGTTCCCGGCTCCCTGGATCATCGACAAGGAGTGTGCTGCTGGAGCGAGCTGTTGGCACAGTGGTTTCAGACACTCCAGCTTCATAACTGTGCCAGTCAGTTCCCCCGGCCTGCGCTGTGGCACTGTTAGGAAAGTCATTCCTGCAAGCCCAGCCAAAAACCTGCTCTCCCAACTCTTCTGATTATTCCATAAGCCCTTAAATGCCCGCAGTAAGTATCTTTCCTCTCAAAATGGCTACGGAAATTTCTGTTAGTTCTGGAGTGTGAGAGACACACTAGCCTACGGCAACACACCGTCCAATATAATTTTTACAATAATGGAAATATTCTGTCATTCTGGGCTGTCCAATATGGTAGGCACCAATCAAATGCGGCTGTTGAATACTGAAATGGAGCTAGTACAACTGAGGAAATACATTTTAAATTTTATTTAATTTAGATTAATTTATACTCCCGTAGCCACCTGTGGCTGGAGGCTACCATATTGAACAACTCAGGTCCACTTTAAGAGGAAGCCATAACAGGAAGAGCATAGTGAAGAATGAGGCATAAAATGTGGGGGAAAAGCACTGACAAAGCGCTTGATTCTAAATTGTGAAGAAAAAAAACACTTTTAAAAAGGCAACTAAGAACTCATCCAGATGTTGATGAGTGGGCAGATTTTTCTAATCAGGAAATAACCTCCCTGCACAAAAAAAGACTATTTTCAAAGTGCAAGAGATCTCAAGTTCCAACCAACAACAGAGAAATCATAAATCCTTGTTTAGTGTCTAATATTCTTACACTCTTTTTTTTTTCAGTACTAGGAATCAGAACTACTTCCTTGCACATTCTAGGCAAGCACCACTGAACCATATCCTCAGCCCAGTGTCTAATATTCTTGGCAATTAGGTGAGAAACTAATTTTTCCTCAGTGGCCGATGGAGAAACTGGCACTGCTCACAATCGAAGTGAGGGGCCCAGGACGGCCCAGCTGAGATGGGAGGCCTCCTGCCACAGTGGACCCCAGGGGGTATTTCTAAACATGTCAACAATGCTGTGTATCTGACTGAATCTGTTCTCTCTTGTCTTAGCTTTTGCACAGTATTTGCGCAACATCTTGACTCTTTCCGCCTTCCTCTTCCCTCACCCCACCACACACGGAAACAAGAGAGGGGGCCCTGCATGAGTAGGCCTCCTGACCACTGTAGTCAAACACGCTCCGTAACAAGAGACAGCAAGGGACCAAGGACATCTCTGACGATCTCCCTGACTCAATCGATCAGACACTGCCTTAAATAAAACTGTCTCATTTCTAGTCTACACTACACCTGCCTCAGATTGAGAGAGGCAAAGGCAGGAAGAAGGCAGAGAACCTGGAGTATTTCAGAGGCCACACTAAGTGGAAAAGTGACCAGCATTCAACTTTCTCATGAACCAGCAAAAATATTCTCTGGTTTTTATAGGGCAAATAGTAGAAAAGATATAAAGAGAAGGAGAGGAACTAAGAAGGACTCTCATTGGAGGCAAATGATCTGTATGTGACCAAAAGGCCAAAATCACCTTGGCTAGAGGACCCCAATCATAAGGCCACTCCCCCCTCCTTGATATTCCAGGGCTCTCAGATTGACATCAGAGAACACAAAGAAAACAAACAGATATACACAGCTAAATGATCATCACACTAATAATAAAAAAAAAAACAGCCCTTCCATTATTTCCAAGTATGAAGATGAGGGAGATCTTGACCTGCTATTTCCACTAAGACACCTATTCAGTGACAACACACCTAAGTTACAGGCCCTCGCTGAAGATTAATTCCATTTCATTCCCGTGAAAGTAAGCATTTCAGCTTTCCAGGTGTGACAGCAGGCAGCCTTTGCACTGAAACAACAGATCTGGCTCTGACTCAGAACAGAGACCAGGGTGGAAACTTGGAAAATTCTTCCAGTTGCTGATGTCCAAGGGATGGGCAGGTGGTAGAGAAGTGAGAGACAGACTGTCACACAGCCTGGCACAACCCTGATGGGACCCAAGTACTGGCTCAATCTCTCTCTGTTTTTATTTGGTTTTGTTTTGTTTTGGTACCGGGGATTGAACTCATGATTGCACACTTGCAAGGCAGGCGCTTATGCTGCTGAGCTAAATCACCAGCCCCTCGATCTCTCTTTTGCTTCAGTTAATGGATGCAAGATGACTGGTACTATTTGGGTCCTCTGCTTAGTCTCTCGACAATTCACAGGCTCCTTAAGACCAGAAATCAGCTCTGTACCCTCAGAAATTCTAGCACAGTGGCTCAAAAACATTTTCTGTTAAAAAAAAAAAGTCCTTTTATAGAATTTTAATTCAGCCATCAAATGTTTCCGCACAGAAGTTTACAGAAACGATGCTACTCAACTATTTTAAGTTAGTATGTTTGCTATGTGCTAAATGTGTCCGTTCTCAAATATTAAAATATTATTTGTTTCTTGTACCCCACCAGAAAGGAAGTCCCAAGAGGTATGAACTCTGGTCTGTTTTGTTCACCATTGTATTCTCCAGAGCCCAGATCAGCCTGGAGAGTAGTGTGCGTGCAATAAAATCTGTTCAATGAATCAATGAGTATCTCGAAACATTACTGTCTGAAGACTTTATCCCCTGTTAATCACAGACTTCAGTCCCTGTGGTACAGAGGCTCCGAACTCTGGCTCATTTACCACAGACCCAGAACATGCGGGCCCCATCCCAGGCGCCAGAGGAAGCAATGCCACCTTTCAAGAACAGTTTCTGTAGCCTCCTACCCAGTCATCATCTGGGAAGATGGGGGACAGAAAGGCACCCTGGCATGATAACTGTCATTCACAATGATGAACAGGGCACCTTTGGGGCTAGCAGCCCACGCTCTAACTCAGTCTTGTGCATCTGAACTCTCACAGGTCTGGGGTAACCTATCATAGTGGAAGTAGCCCCAGCGGCAGAAGTGTGGCCCTAAGCCCAAGGCTGGGGCTCAGAACTCACAGGCCCACAGACACAGACACCTAAGGCGGCACAGAGCACTTCTGGTCCACGCTATGAGGACAACTGAGCTCTAACTGCAGTCCTTCCAGCTCCATAAGAATGGGAGAGGCTGAGTGTCTAACTCTGTCCCTTGGCGAAAGGCCATATCATCATCTGATATACCCTGTCAGGGAAACAACTTAGCAGTCAATAACAAGAGTCTTCAGGAAATGGCTACATTCCCTTATCCTTCTCAGAAGACATCTTAAAGGGCAAATCTAAGACTCAGTCAGAGTTGCACCTGAGTATTCACCGCAGGACCCAAAGTCAGAAGACCTAAGGCCTCAACCCAGGTCTGAGCCAAGTGTCCACTTAACCACAGTCTGTGGGAGAATCTGGGGTCCCAGAGTCTGGAGAGTGCCACATAGCCACTCAGGCAGCCCAGGCCCCCGAGTCCATGACCACCCCTTGCACCACCAGCAATACCACCAAGTATCAAGGGATGGACTATATCCCAGGCCTCAATTTACACTTCTGTAAAATAGATATAATATAGTCCTCACAGGATGATCGTACAGACTCAGTGAGATTGAATCTCTGAAAGTAATACCCAAAGATAACGCACTATTCAATAAGAATCATTCCACAGATACCCACACAGAGCCTCAGGGCACCAGGGAAGAATACCTCATTGCAATGAACTAGAATAAAGCACGAAAGCTGTTTTTGCATTGTTTTGTTTTGTAAGTCTTTCTCCCTAAAGTACATCCTCCAGGTTAAGCAACTACCTCATAAAAATTGCTATATTCCATAAACAAGAATTAACAGTGTTGGTTTTGGGGAAAAGTAAATCTATCCAGACAATTCAGAATCTAGAAAACTCCAGAGACCTTGGAAAATGCTACTCTACTTTCCAAGGATCTCGTGTTAATGAAAGGCTCTAGGATTCTTCCTCCATTAGGGGAGCTACTGTATGGGGGAGGCACTGTGAACCTCCATGTGAAGCACAGCAAGCCCCCAGGAGTCTGAGTCAAACCTTGAGATAATAAGGTAGAAGACAAGTAGAAGACAATATATCATCCACATATTTACACACCAAGACATAATGCACACAAACACAGCCATGTATAGCCTGTGTGTCCTTAATTCTCACTAAGATGAGACAAAAGAAACAGCATTCACTTATTCTTATCCACTCACAGGCCATTTAATAAAGATGCTTTGCGCAAAGTATAATGTGTCTTTCATTTAGAAAAGTCAAAGCCGTTCATCTCATTAACCCAACAAAATTTCTCTCAGACAGCAGGCAGACAAGAAGATGGAAGGCAAAAAAAAAAAAAAAACACAAAAAAACAGCAGGTCCTCGTGAGGCTGTGGCTGGTTGGCAAACATTAAACTTTATATGGATACGAAATGATCTTGACTCTCAAATTCAGTGGGAAAAGAATGAGGCCAGAAGTTAGGAGATGCTCTACACACTCAGGTAAATCCCTTTCCTTCTTCTCCAGAAGAGGAGGCTCTTCTGGTAGAGAAGGTCTATCCAGACACCACAAGTGCCCTCCTAGCTGATGCCCTAAGTCTGCAGAACGCCGTGATCCAGGCATCTCCCTGTCCCAGGCTGCCTTTCCAGTGCCCAACCCCCACCAATTCCTCAGGGACTGGGTCTCCTCTCCACTGTCTCTGTGGACGAGGACGTGTAAAATGTGGCCAAGCACCATTCCCTCCATGTGGGAGAGGTGGCCACGGAGCACACTCAGCTCTCCAAGGGGCCACCTCCAATCCGCTATACCTACAGGCCACACTCAACCTGAGGGGTCGCTCAGGAAAGAAGGGCGACACAGGGCTTAGTGACCCGCAGTCTCCACTTGTCTTCTACCTTATTATCTCAAGGTTTGACTCAGACTCCTGGGGACTCGCTGTGCTTCACATGGAGGTTCACAGTGCCAGAGGGGTGCTTCACACCTATCAGGGTTGCTATTATCAATCAGAAAATAACAGGTGTCTTGGTTGCTTCTCTCTCATTGCTGGGACAAAACACTTGACATCCAAAATGAAGGTAGGAAAGGCTTATTTAGCTCACTATTTGTGGAGGTTTCAGTCCATAATCAGCTGGCTCCAACGCAGGGTGGCATGGCACAGGGGCAACAGTTCAAGGAAGCAGCCAGAGCAAAAAGGGGAAAACAAGTCTCTTCTCCTCCCTTATGCTGTATGCAGGCTGCCACCTCCCCCACCTCCAGGACAGGTGCAGCACTCATAAAATCTCTGTGCCCTCCTCTTGCACAGGATGAGGATATTTACAAAGTAAGGATCTTGGTTCCCTGGTGAGTCTCTCAGTAAAACTTCTCAACTTCTCAAATTGACACAATGTATCAACCATAATAACAGGTATAGGGGAGGGTGCAGAGAAACTGCAAGTTGTGCATTGCTGGCTGGTAATGTAATATGGTTCAGCCACTATGAAAAATAGGAAGTTCCTCAAAAATTTCAACACTAATCATTGTATGAGCCAGCAATTCTACTTGTAAGAATATATCCATAGAATTAAGGACTCCAACAGACATCTGTACACCAGTGGTCACAGCAGCACTTTTACAACAGACAAAAGACAAAAACAAGCCAAGTGTTCATGCTGTGGGGTATACATACAAGGGAATATTATTCAGCCTTTAAAAGCAATGAAATTCTGAAACATGCTGCAACATGAATAAATCTTGAAGACATTACATTGAATAAAATAAACTAGACAAAACAGGACAACTATTGTGTAACTCCACTTATGAAGTACCTAGAAGAGCCACAGAGACCAAAAGTAGAATAGAGGTTTGCCAGGATCTGGGAAAAGTAAAACGTGGAGTTCATGGGTTGAGTTTTGGTTTGGCATGATTCACAAAAAAAGTGTTCTGGAGATGGATAATAGTAATGTTTACATGACATGGTGAATATACTTAGTACCATTAAATTGTATACTTAAAATGGTTTAGACAATTTTATATTATACATATTTTAGTATAACAAATTACTAGTTTACTATTTTTTTTGTACTGGGGATTGAACCAAGACCTTCACACTAAGTTACATCCCAATCCTCTTTAATCTTTTAAATCCTGAGACAGGGAACCCGTAAATGGCTAAGTCACCCAGATTGGGTTTGAACTTGTGATCCTCCTGTGTCAGCCTCCTGGAGCATTGAGATCACAGGCCTGAACCACCAAGCATGGTTTAATTTAATTTTGTTTAAAAAGCTAAAGAGCGCAATGGCTGTGTATGCAACCGATTACTTGTCCTGGTTGCCCTAAGGGACCTTGGAGACCCTGCTTCCTGGTGGATGTTCCTGTGTCTGACCTCCTGTTGTCCCCAGTCTAGGCTTGAGACAGACATGTGGGATGCTTCAGGAAGCCCCAGGGCACAGTGGCAAGGGTTCACATTGGACAGGTCATCATGTCCATCTGCACCAAGCTGCAGGAAAGGAAAAGGAACATGCCACTGAGGCCCTACGCAGGGCCAAGTTCAATATCTGGCTGCCAGCAGATGCATCTCCAAGAACTTGGTTTCACCAAGTTCAGAGAAGATGAACTGAAGACATGGTGGCCGAGAAGCACCTTGTCCCTGATGGCTGCAAGGCGAAATACATCCCGAGGTCCCCTGGGCAAGCGGCAGGCTTCGCACTCCTTTTTTGTTTTTGTTTTTGCTTTGGTTTTGGTTTGGTTTGGGGTTTTTTGGGTACCAGGGATCGAACTCAAGGAGCTTTGAAGAACACCCCAAGAGGAAGAAGACACGGGAAGAGAGGCTGTGCTCAGGGACGTCAGACACTCAGGCCACCCTGGAGCACGGAGGGAGGAGCACACGTGGACAGTGCAGAAGGGATACTTGACAAGACAGGGCTCTGCCCCCACAAGTGCTTCCCCACAGCCCTCTGCACATGACACAGGCCCAGAGAAGGACATAGAAGAATTTTAGCCATAAATTGTTTTCAAACAGCAAATAAATCACACATGTACATAAACACACCTTCAAACTAAGTAAAACCAGACTCGTGTCCAGACAAATCTACTTTTCCTCAACGGCATCAGACTTCTGGTGAGAAGAGATGGGTGATCAGATGTTAGATCAACCCTGCCCCTTTCCAGTTTGGGTCTTGCCCCAAACCATCTGCAGGACATTCCTAGGTACCTAGCCTAGAGCTGGCCCACCTCAGGCATGAAGTAAAGTGTCTGCTGAGGGCATGCAGACTCAATTTAGTGACCTGACAATGGCAGATGAAAAACAAAATCTGTTGACTCCATTGCTAACAGTGAAATGAAGGCAGAGAGAAGCCCACAGCCTGTCCCGCGAGACCCAGTTGGGGTGACTTATCTACCTCACAGCCTCCAGTTTCTATGGCATCTGAAATCCATGCATTTTTCCCAGATCCTTGTGTGGTTAGGAAAGTATGAAACTCCCTCCTCCACGTGCCTTCATTTCTCGTCCCTCCTGTGCCCGGAGCTGCCCCTCTCATCCTTCTGCTCAGGTTCTGGCACTTGCCAGACTCAGTCATCTCCACCCCTCTGGGCCCCTCCACTCCATGTCTGCTCGTACTTGGAGAATGGAGGGAGCATCTGGTGGGGCAGTGGTTGAGCAGGGCAGCTGCTCAGAAAATGAATGCCACCAAGGCTGAGGCTCCCAGGAAAACCAAGTCCCCAAGTCAGGGAAAGGGTATTCCAGCACTGTGCAGACTCTTCTGTGCCTCAACCACCCAAAAAGCCAAGGCTAAAAGGGAGGATGAGGAAGGAAAGGAGGAGAAACAGGGAGAGAGACAAGAAAGTCCATCTTTAGCAAGGCAAAGGTTGATGACACTGCCATTTTTCAACTCTGAATGGAGCTGTAATTCTCAGAGCAGAAACCAGGGCTGTAAAAATGTCGTAAAAGTCTATAGTCTCTGTAACGTTGCCATTTTGTTTATGTGCCTCTCCTCTGACTATGTTCCCACAGTAATTAGGAGGGCTATAACTTCTAAGACAAGTTAGATATCATTTCAGACTAAGAAGACAGCAAACAAAAAGCAGAATGGCAAAGTAAAGGATTTAGAAATTCTGAATTTGAAGGGGACAGAATTGCATGAGCACTAAATACATGCTGGCTGCTACTTCCCAGAAGAGAACAGTATAACCCAGTGGTTCGAAACACAGATTGAAGTCAGGAGATCAAAGTCCCTGTTCTATGTTGTCACCAACCAGCCCAGACCTGGGCATGTTATTTATAAGGGTTCTAAAACATTTAAAAACACTTACCCTTGTGTGGCCTTTGGCCAAGGTCTTGGTGAGCAGTAGTCACCAACTGGCATTGTTTTGTTACTGTTAAAGGGGCTGAGACCTGGGGGCCTGCAGGAACAAAGGTGAGACTCCTGGGAGGCATGAACCCCAGGAAGGACTTTCTGGGCCTCACCACCACCATCCCCACCCAAAGGGCTATCCCCTCACACACAACTTCAACCACTCTACTTCCTGGTTTCTCTTGAGTCACCATTTGTCTGGGTGTCTTTCTCTCTCCCTAACTAGGAAGCTTTGAGACCCTAGACCAGTTCATCTCCCCCTCTGCACTTCACCTCATCTGTACAGTGAGGACACTCACCACACAATCTCTAAGGTCCTACATATTTGGGGGCACTCGCAGATTCTAGAATTCACATGTGGGTGGCAGAGGCGTGCATTGTTTGGAACACATTGTCAAAAGGACTCGGCTTCCAGATGGATCCTCGGCGCCCTAGTCACCCACCCCCATCCCTGAGTCCTCTCCTTTAATGCTGATAAATACTAGAATCTTCCAAGTCCCTCCTGAGTCCCCTTTCTGGGAGCCACCACCCTGCGTTTCAGCAAGCACAGCTAAGGGCTCAGACAGCACAACAGCCAGCCAGGTAGGATGTGTAAGACTTCACTCACACAGTGCCCAGCTTCTGACTTACTCAGCTGTTCTCCCAGCCCTCTCTAATGCACTCAAGATTCTAGAGTAGGATCCACTGGAATCAGGATTATTTGCTCACCAGCCTCCTGGAATAACAAGCTTCTTCAGCAGTCAGAATTCCCAACTTTGGTTTTCCCAGTCTGTGAAATGGGGCTAATCACGAGTTATCCCTATACAAGAAAGCAATAAAAGGGGATAAGTGCACAGATGTGGTGGAGGCGCTGGGATTACTTGGAAGCATCTTGCCAAGGGTAAGAGCTCCCGTTTGCAGCTGCACATAGAAGGTTATGGGAGGAAATGGGGTGTCTACCTTGGTCTGCTCTGTGCACTCAGTACACTGCTGAAGGAAAACATCCCTTCAGCACAAAACACAGATGGACTAAACACAGCTTCAGGGCCAGGTGGTCTCCTGGCAACTACAATTGCAGACACTCGCTGCCTAGCACCATGACAGAGAAGCAGTTTGCTTTATACAACTACAGCCTTACAGCTCATGCCCAGGGTAACAATGCTGGGCCCAGCTTCCCAGCTGAGCCAGGAAGTTATGAAGCCGCCACCTACTGATGCCAATGGTCCATGATGACACATAAATGGGTTGGTGATGAAGAAAGGGAGAACAGCTGTCACCTCCCCTGGGCAAGGCCCCAGGGAGGCAAACCCTTCACACGACCACATGGTCACCCTTGAGTCGGTACACACATGTTCAAAAGTATGGTGTGGGATGCAGAGGCACAAAGCACCATCACCTTCATCTGTGCTGCTCCTGATCTTGCCAAGAATTTCCTTACATCTGCATCAGCATGTGTGTGACTTTTGCCCCCTGCTCCAGTATAACCCTGGGAGAAGAACCCTGGCTCATTCCACTCTGTAGTCTCCACAGTGCCCAGCACAGAAGTGGTCAGTAAGTGTGTGCCTCGAAGGGGCACCACTGATGCCAGAAATGAGATGTCACATCTGTTCAAGATACTCCCACCTTTGCAAGCCAGCATCCGCCTTGGGAGGACAGGCCACAGATGCTTTGCATGTTCACCCAAACAGATGGGCACATACACCCACATACCTCTCGAAAACTGCCCAGCCAGGGGCCTTGCTCTTTCAGGGACTGTAACTAAAACTGGACCTGAAGCCAAAGCAACCAGCACAAGACTGGCCCAAAGGTTAGCTCCAGGTAGCGCGGCTGTCAAAGCACTTGGCTGGCCTCATCCGCAGCTGTCCCCTTCTCCAGACTGTGGCTCAGTGCCTCAGTAACTGAGAAGTTCTTCCCCACAACCAACACCCTACTCCCAAGGGTATGGTTTTGGGTGAAGGGAACAACCCAGGAAATACTAGGTACCATTAATAGAAAGAGTCATTTTAGAATTAGACATCCAATTAGTTAATCAGTTTGAGTCTCCAATTTATAGCTATGTGATCATCACTACATTAACCTATATAATCCTCAGAATTCTTATCAGTAAAATGGGAAGGATTAAATAGTGCTAATGCATACTTACTGAAGGTTTACCACCTCAAACCAATATTCTCTCTTGAGTTGGTAGTGACAGATACAAGGACACAGCAACCAAAGGATGCCAGTGGTCCACTGACTATTTCTCCTAGCCCACAGCAACACGAGTTGGACCATCTGCCCCCCAAAAGAAAAACCTAAGGATGTCTTCCCCTCAGTGTGAGCCACTCTCCCTTCCTTGATGTAACACCTTATCCCAGTTACCACCCTGGGACATCAGAGCCAAAGGGAGACACATCTTCCATCTCGGGTAGTTTACAAATACTTACCTTTTATCATATCAGGCATGAATTGAAAAAGAAGGATAACTGAAGGTTCCTATGAAGCCACTATACAAGTTATATATCACCCAATAAGACTTAGGGGTTGTATCACACAAAGGAACTTTTTGTAGGGGCTGGAGGGGGCAGACAGGCAATCAAGTGAAGCCTTCATGCCCTTCATTTCTGCTACTCCCATCTTCTTCCTAATTAACTAGTTGTCAGGAGCCATTTTCCCAAAGCCTCACAAAGCTTTATGAGGAAACCAAATGAGAAAAGAGAGCTGGGTAAAGAAGGGGACCAGACTCACCCATGGCAGAGCAGCGAGGGCACCATCCCACTGTCTCCTCCAGAGGTAAGGACACCAGGGTGCCACAGAAGCAAGCTTCAGGTCCAAGTCAAGCCAAATTCAAGCCAAATTTCTGGATCCCTGGCTGCTGATTCTGTTACTCAAGGGTGAAAGCTGAAGCTGGAAGGGTAAGAATAAGAATCTTCCCCTACAACAGCTGCTTAAACTGCTGTCCTTTACACATCAGAAGCCCAGTGTCACATCTCAACAGTGACCACCAGCCCCCAAAGGTATCCGTGTCCTAATCTCTGGTGCTTGTGAATATGTTATATGCCACCATAAAAGAAACTGCAGAAGTGATTACATTGAAGATTCTGAGATGGGAAGATCATCCAGGTTGGTTTATTATAATCACAAGGGTCTTCTTCAGGGAGCAGGGAGCAGAGAGCAGAGAGAAGGTGCTATACTTCTGGATCTGCAGATGGAGGGAGAGCCCTAAGCCAAGGAATGTAGGCGGCCTCCAGAAACTGGAAATGGAGGAAACAGATTTTTGCCCTAGATCATCCAAAAGGAATGCAGCCCTATGGGCCCACAGAAAACTTCTGACCTCCAGAAGTGCAAGATAATAAATTTGTGTGAAGACACTAAGTTTGCTGTAACCTGTCACAAAGCAATTAAAAACAAATATACTCAGCATCTTCTCTGTGTAAAACCATCACAACTGAAAGCTGTGGGTTAGTAGATGAGTAAGTGTTTCCAGGGGATGCTGGTTATTTGTCAATATAGATGAGTAAGAATAATTTTGGGACTGTCAAGTTAGAAGTACTTGGGGCCCTCAATTTCTGCCATTGCAGAAATGGTCTGGCCATCTTTGTAGGAGACCACTGCTGATGTCTGAGGGGTATGAACAACCCCTCACACATATTTGACTATTAAATCAATAGTCAAATAAAAATATTTATTTGACTATTGATTTAAAATTATCGAAGGGCCCAAGGGTGTGGCTCAGTGGAGGGGCATGAGGGTCCTATCCCCAACACCAAAAACATTTTAAAAGAGACAAAGGATTTGAATAGGCATTTCTCCAAAGAAATGGAGATGACACACAAATAGTCAAATTCACAATGCATTAGAGAAACACATATCAAAACTACAGTGCACTGTCATCTCACATCCATTAAGATGGCTAGTGTCATTTAAAGTAAAACAAGTGTTGGGAAAGAAGTGGAGAAACTGGAAGCCTTCGTTAGTAGGACTATAAAGTGCTGCTGGTGCTCTGGAAAGTCCATAGCAGGTCCTCAAATTAAAAACAGACCACTCTGATCCAGTAATTCCACTTCTGGGTATGAATTCAAGAGGACTTTCAGTTTGCACACCTGTGTTTACAGCAGCACAATTCACCACAGCTTTTCACAATGCAAACGTTGATGAATGGAAGAATAGGCAACAAACAGTAGTATAGACATGCAGTGGGATATGATTCAGCCTTTAAAACACTGAAATCCTGATATGTGCTACAGCACAGAGGAACTTTGGGGACATTATGGTAAGTGAAGTAAGTGAATGACAAAAAGCACACGATTCCACTTTCACGAGGTATCCACAGTACCACACTCACAGAAACAGACAGAATGGTGACTGCCAGGGACTGGGGAGTGAGCAGCTGTCCTGGGGAGTGGGGACAGGGGAATTGTTTAATAAAGTTTTAGTTTTTATAAAGTTTTAGTTGTTCAAGATGAAACATTTCCAGGAAACTGTTTCACAACACTGTGAATATACTTAACACTGCTGAATTGTACACTTAGAATGGTTCAGATGGTACAGTTTATGTTGCATGCTTTTCACTACAACAGAAATAAATTTAAAGTCAGTCCCTGGTTGTATAATGTACACAGATGAGCCCAGTGGGGCCCCAAGTACTCTCCAAAAGAGCGTGTGTCTTAGTCACTTTCTCTTCACTGAGGCACAATATCGGACACCCATAACTTTCAGGCGGAGAGGTTTGCTCTGGCTTACATTTTCAGTCCACGGCTGGCCGGCTCCAAGGCAGATAGGAGGGTATGGTGGAAAGGCCTGGCAGAGGAAAGTTTCTCTCACCATGGAGGCCAGAAGCAGAGAGAGAAGTGAGGAGCCAGAGAGACAGAGATGAGCCCTTCCATCTCTCACCCTCAGGGATTCGGTCTTCCAACCAGAGCCTATCTCTGAAGAGCAAGTCAGCTATGGCGCTGCATGACTCAATCACATGCCTAAAGCTCTGCCTATGAGCACCTGGGGAGCCTGGGAGACACTGCTGATCTAAACCCTAACAGATGTGCGACATGGTCCCTGTCCACAGGAACCTTATACCCACACTCACCTGACCTGCTTTACTTATGTACTGTCTACCACAGGAGATCAGGAGCTTCCTGCGGACAGGAGTCAAATGCTACTACTCCAAGCAACTCGCCCAGCACTGGCATAGGGCTTTGCATGTGGGAGGCACCCAACAAACTGGCCGAATTTCATTTTTCAAAGGAGCGCACCCTTCATCTCCTACTAATGGATTCTATTCTCCCAAAGTGGGGCCAAGGCTATCCTTCACCTCCCCACCCTCACCCATGGCTTACCCCAGAGCCAGAGGTCCAAGAGGGGGCTGAGGGCCTATGAAAGAGGGCCAGGCTGCAAACGACACAGCACAGCTACTGTCTCCATGCTCAAATAGTGCTGGCCCACTTCTCCAGCCTGCGGCAGCCTTCCTTATATGCATAAAACACGTAAAATCCCTCGAGAACACTGAATCAGAAGCTGAGGCAGAATGAGTCACTGGAAACAGGCAACAGCGTCAGTTGTGAAGCTAATGGCAGCCCTCCTTGCCATTAGCTTCACCTTGACTCATGTGAGAACAGCAGCAGCGTGCAAGCAGCCAGACCCACCTGTACAGCAAAGCCCACGGAGGCTCCCTCAGTGCCGCGGGGAAACAGGTGACCACTTCCACCAACGCTATGAAATGAACAATCCCTTTTCCCGTGCATACACGGTCATTTCACGTAACTTGCACCAACACGAGGAGAGTGGAGGGTCCTCCTCAGGTCTGTTAGCACAGGGTATACCCTGGGGCCCTGGAAATACCCAGGAAGAGGCTATTCATTTAGGAAGTAGTAAAGGAAAAGACATCTGGGACAGGGCATCTTTCAGAAATTCTTGCTAAGAAATAATAGTTACAGACCATTTACTATGGGCAAGACCCTGTGGTCAAAATGTTACATATATTACTTTATTTAAGCTTCATCAAATAGGTGTTGTTATGATGCCCACTTCCCAGAAAAGAAGACTAATGCCCATAGGGACTAACTCACATGCACAAAGGCCAGTTCAAACGAAGCAGCCTGCCACCAGGGCATGTGCTTTAACTGTCTTTGCTCATGACCTCTACCTGTAGGTCGCTGATTTGAAGATGTTGATTTCCAGCCTCCTCTTCCTTCTCAAGTATAAGGAGCTGCTTCTAAGAAAGCGTATTTGCAGACTAGAGAGGTAGCTCAATGGTGGAACACTTGCCTAACATACATGGGCCCTGGGTTCCATCCACAACACCAAAAAAGAAGGGAAGAAAAGTATTGGCAAATGATCACATGTTTAAAGGCACGGAGTGGATACAGAGAAATCCACCCAACAAAAGTGTAATCATACTTCAAATTCCCATCAGTATGTTGTTATATATTCTAAAGCATATTCAAAACATAGATTAATTCTCCTTGAAACCTCCTAAACATTCATCCTGCCTCTGTACTGACTTCACAGAGCGGGATAAAGGGGAAAGCGGCCGGTGCCAGGGGTAATCAGCAAAGTGAATGGGTGATGAAGTATGTCCTGGAGGCCAGGAAGCAGTTTCTGAGCCCTTATAAAACAACACTCCTTTCCACCAGACGTGGCGGTGCATGCCCGCAATCCCGGCACTTTGGGAGACTGAGGCTGGAGCGTCGCACACCAAAGCCAGGCTGGGCTGCTGCGACTCTGTATCAAAATAAAAAATAAGAAAAGGCTGGGGATATAGCTCAGTGTAAAGGCCCTACGTTCAATTCTCAATACTAAAATAAAATAAAACAAAATAAAGCAAAACATCCAGAATACGCCTTTCCTTTACACAATCATTTGGAAATATTACCTGGAAACAAATACTGTAAGTATGAACCTCTCTCACAAGATGTGAGTTAAAAGCACAGCATTCAGCTTGTCTGCTCATTTGTATTTTTAAGAAGAAAAGATTTCAAGGTTGTTCATGCATCTCTTGTCACCCAACAGGTTACTTCCATCTAGGATGGAATCACATTCCAAAGCACATTCCTTACCTCTCTCAGGAACCCATAACTAGAGCCCCAAGTTTTGAAATTTAAGGATTTTCTGTCTCCTACCCAAAGACCTCACATGAAAATGTGAGACATTTTCTTCATTTTCAGAATAACAAAAGAATATCTACTGTAGCAATACATCTGTAAAAACATTTTTTAAGCAACTTTTTACATATATAAAATACTCATCTATTCCCTTCAGGTTTGTCTTCAAGACATATATCAATTAATGTTTATTTATTTACTTATCTATCTATTTTTTTTTTGGCTTCTGCAAGGCTGTATTTTTCAATGGCTCTCTAAGTTCCCTAGTATCTTAAAACGGAGCTCAAATCCAGACTCAGGACTCACAACACTGGACACAGTGAAAAGACTCACCCCCATGATGCTATGACTTGGAGTAGGTTGGCTGTTTCCCCCAGCAACACACCTGGCAAAGGCAAGTTGGATCAATGGTCCTAACTCAGACACATAAGCAATGCAAAGAAGAGATACTAGGAAACTGGAAAGATGAGGAGTCAAGGCCAGACAGGTCAGCAAGCAAAGAGGAGTTAGGTCAGCTGATCAGAGCATTTGAGAGAAACAGAAGGCAAAGATCAAACACCCAAAAGCCCTGGAGCACTGATTCAGCCCTGGACAAGAATGCAGCTTGAGAAAGATGAGACCACAGCCCAGTAAAGTGTCCAACAGCACAGACTATCCACGCTCACTCACCCATGTGTTTCCTTTTTCTTCCTAGAGTCACAGTCAACCTGCATCTTTCAGTCTCCCTAGCAGTTGGGTACAGCCATGTGGCAACGTTCTGGACAACAAAATATGAGCAGAAGTGAGGTTGTGTGCTGAGACTGCATTTCACTCCAGAGAGAATGCCTATATTCATGAAATTAAATAATAACAAATGCCAGTGAGGCTGCTGGGGAAAAGGACTTCTTCATTATTGGTGGGAATGTAAACTGATACAACCACTATGGAAGTTAGTATGGAGATTTCTCAAAAAACTAAAGACAGAAATTTCATTTGACCCAGCTATTCCCCTCCCAGGAATCTTCTTGAAAGAGTTAAAAACATCTTATTGAAGTGATACATGAACACTCATGTTTATAGTAGCACAATTCATACTAGCTAAATCTTGGAAGCAGCCTAACTATCCATCCACAGATCAACAGATAAAGAAAATGTGGTATTCATACACAATGGAGTACTACTCTGCTATGAAGAAGGATAAACTTGAGTGATATGTCGCAAAATGAATGCACCTTGAGAATATAATAGTAAGGGAAGTAAATCATACACACAAGCTTGAATATTACAGTTTTCTTATATGAGAACCCCAATACATAAATAAAGTACAAAATAAAAATAGCAGGAAATAGTGAGATGTACCTCTGGCATATGGGATGAGAATTAAGAGATGGAAGGAGGGTAGAAGGGAAGGAAAAGGAGATTTAAAGCTGGGAAGGGGTGAAATGCTGTGTGCATGCACCAAGTCCCTACGAGAAAAGTGATCATCATGTACTACAAATGGGTCTAAATAGGAGAAATGGTCCAGAGAGGCAGGGAGGGAGAAGGGAGTTAAACGAAAAAGCAATTGAGAAATGTCACATATATGAACCAACTCCCTACAATGAATGTAATCATATGTCCTACAACCATGTACCGATAAAATATACTTAGTAATAAAAAACAAGTAACTGACTGGCAAGTTTAAAAAAATGAGGTAGGGTGTGTGAAGTCCTGACCAGGCCTGTGAGACCCTTCTGCACACATCTTTTTGTTCATCTGCCATCCTTTCTCTTTCCCCGTACCTTAGCTGGATGGAAAAGACTACAAAGACCTAAACCAAGGCAGAGCTACATGATAAAGGTGACTGAGGTCACCAAGTCACCATGAGGAAGACCACCTAGCAAGGAATACCTGCCCTGCTCTGTGACAGGCTGAAAAATAAGCTTCAATTGTGTCCAGCCAGTGAGAACTAGGGCTTCTGATTACTGTTGGTAGCCTCCATTCACTGAGATGGGTCAGAGAAACCAAGATGTAACTAAACGGTAGGAAGCTTAACAAGCCTACAGTGCATTAGAAAGCAGATGACTTGGGGTGCCTATGCAGAAAAACACCTTTATCACTGCCCACGTACTTCTTTTCTTTTTTGAATAAAATTATAAGATCAATAAACCAGAGGGATACCACAGACAGAATCATGGAGTACTCTGAAAAGGAAAACTAATGGTCACTCAGTTCAGGTAAAATTGGAAATGATTTGTCAGGTTACCCACGCACTCATTTATTCAAATCCTAAGTGCTTCCTTTGCACCAGGAGTTGTGGGAACACTAAGCAGGGCACAGTCATTTTCCTAGAAGGTGCTTAACGAAGTGCCAAGGCCAGACAACAGTTATTCTACCATGTGATAAGTTATCTAATGCTTACTGCATTGTGGCAGTCCAGAAAAGGGGTGCCTATATCAGTAGAGAGCTATCACAGGGGTCCCAAAGGAAGCAATGCTTTCCCAGAGTCCTCAAGGAGAAGAAGTTTGTAGACCAGACAGATGGAAAGATATTACAGGTAAAGGGAACAGTATGTGTGAAGTATGAGTTAAGATACCATATTCAGGAAGGAGTAGATAACACATCTACAGTGGAGCATTGGTAGGAAACACAGTAAGAGATTCAGTTAGTAAAAAGCCAGACAATGAAGGACCAACCATCAGTGACAGTGGACAAGGTATGCTACACATGAATTTTACTTTTGCTTCCTGGTAACTTAGTAGCTGGTAAACTAGAAGAAGTAAGACCAGGCATAGACAATTTAGCAGAAGATCGCAACAGTCATGCAGGCAAGACAGATTAGAGCCTGAGGGGTACATTACGTGATACTGAGGAGGCAGAGTCTGTAAAACCAGCTGATTAAATTAGTCATAGAATGAGAAAGAAAATTAAAAACATTCAGAAAGGCTCCCAGGAATCCAGCGTGGCCAACTTGGTGGTACCATCACTGAAACAGGAATCACAGAAAGAGAAGAAATGTTCTAAGGGCAGGGAGATAATGAGTTGATTTTTTTTAAAACTTAAAACATTGTAGATGTCTCCAATTAAAAAACTGAAAATGTGAACTTCAGATAGATACTTGGGATGAAGAAGTAAACTTGAAAGTTATCATCATATGATTTCTGGTTCAGGCAGGGTTGACATTACCTCAAAAATAAGTTGTTACCTTACTAAATGGACAAAAACTGAAAACTTTCAACCTAAAATGAGGAACAAGACAAAGATGTCCACTGTCTCCACTCTTATTCAATATAGCTTTGGAAACCTTAGCCAGAGCAATTAGACAAGAGAGAGAAATTTAAAAAAGATAACAATAGGGAAGGAAGAGGCAAAATTATCATTATTCACAGATGACATGATACTCTACATAGAAGACCCCAAAAACTCTGCCAAAAGACTTCTAGATTTAATAACCAAATTTGGTAGCATAGCTGGATATAAAGTCAACACAAAAATCAATAGCATTCCTCTACATAAACAACAAACTCACTGAGAGAGAAATTAGGGAAACCACATCCTTCACAATAACATCTAAAACAATGAACCAATCTAACAAAGGAAGTAAAAGTTCTATACATTGAAAATTACAGTACTCAAAAAAAAAATTGAAGGGCTCTCAGAAAATGGAAAGATATTCATTGCTCATGGATAGGAAAAACCAACATTGTGAAAAGGGTCATACTCCTGAAACTATTACACAGATTAATGCAATCCCAATCAAAGTACCACTAGCATACCTCACAGATCTAGAGAAAACATTCCTAAAATTCATCTGGAACCAGAAAAGGCCTAGAATAGAAAAGGCAGTTGTGGGCAAAAAGGCAAAACAGGAGGCATCACAATCCCTGACTTGAAATTATACTACAAAGCTACTGTGATAAAATCAGTATGGTACTGGCAAAATAATAGATCTAAGGATCAGTGGAACTGAATAGAAGATGCAGACACAACTACAAACTCACTCAGCAACCATACTGGAAGAAAGATAATAAATGGTCCTGGAAAAACTGGCTTTCTACATGCCAAAAACTAAAACTAAACCTATGCCTATCACCATGCACTAAAGTCAAAATGGATCAAAGATCTAAATATTAGAATAGAAACATTCAATCTACTGGAAGACAAACTAAGTAGAAATCTTGAAGGCATAGGGGTAGGCAGACAATTCATGAACAAAAACCAAACTTCACAAGAAACACTTCAAAGAATCAACAACTGGGTATTCATCTTACTAAAAAGTTTTTGCACCTCAAAAGAAAACACCAACAGAGTGAAAAGAACACTCACAAATTGGGAAAAAATTTCATCCAACTGTTTCTCAGACAAAAGACTTCTGTCTAGAGCATATAACGAATTTTTAAAAATCAGGTCACCCAAATTCAAAGACCCAATCCAAAAATGAGTATCTGAGATGAATACACGCTTCTCAGATGAAGAAATACAAATGGTAAACAAATATAAGAAAAAATATTCAACATCATTGGTCATTTGAGAAATGCAAATTAAAACAACACTGAGACATTATCTCACTCCAGAAAGAATGGCTATCATCAAAAAATCATCCAGTAACAAATGCTGGAGGGACTGTGGGAAAAAAGGAATCCTTCTACACTGTTGGTGTGAGTGTAATATGGTGCAACTACTATGAAAATCAGTGTGGAGATTCCACAAGAAACTAGGATTAGAGTTCCCATTCAACCAAGCTATTCACCTTCTGGGTATCTTCCCAAAAGAACTGAAAACATCATACCACAGTGACATATGTGCACCCATGTTTATAGCAACATAATTTGTAATAGCTATATTTGGAAACAACTCAAATACCCATCATCTGAGGAATGGATAAAAAAGATATGGTATTTTTATACAATGGAGAACTACTCAGCTATAAAGAAAGATAAACTTGAGGCTTTTATAGGTAAATGGATGCAACCATACTCATAAGTGAAATAAATCAGACTTGCATGTGTAAACATTATATTGTCTCCGTAGTGTAAGAAACTGAAAAAGGGTAGAGGATATAGCTCAGCAGCACAGCACCTGCCTGGCAATCATGAACTTGTGAGTTCGATTCCCAGTACCAAAAAAAAGAGAGAGAGAAAAAGAAAGAAAGAAAAAGAAACTGAAAGAGTAACTAAGATCCAAAGGGTGATATAGATGTTGTAAAAGGGAAAGAAACTGCTCAAAAGGAAAGAACAACTGGGATGGGAGAAAAGAAGGGAAGGAAAAAAATGTCAATATATGCACAAGATACTACTCATTCTATTAGTTCATTGAAAAGAACAGTTAGTGTTCATGTTGTTTGATCAGTTTTGCATGCCTATATCTGGCAACCTCAACAACTATTTTGAAGACAACAATATGCAACAACAATATAGTAACCATTGTTAATTTCCTATCATCTTGTATTGAAATTCTGTATCATTTTTATTAATTTTTTTATTATCTTTAAAATTAATAATAATAGGGAATTTCCAAAGATGGCAGACCGGTAGGTAGCAGGAGAGAGATCCTCTCTAAGAGAGACAGCTTAAATGCCAGAATTTAACACCCTGAAGAGACCTAAACAGAGAGAGATGGATTCTCTCATCCCAGGAAGAAACTAAAGTTAAAAAAACCACTCAAATATGAGGTCCCGGGGTTACCATTAGTGAAGCTAAGATCAGCAAGCACGGTGCCCTCCTTGAGCCACCTGAATTCCTACCCGAAAGCAACCTGACCGACCAAACTGCGCCGATGCCACTGGCTTGAGCAGCCGGAGCATGGAGCTGAACATCCCTGCATGTGGCTTGCCCGGACCCGGCCCTGCACACAACCCACCCAGAGGCACCGTGAATTTGTGCCACAACTGCGCTGAAGTCAGAGGTCTGGGAGCCCAGCAGTTCTCAGGGACCAGCATCAACACACAGTGAGTGATGGGAATAAGACCCTCCCACGGGAAAGGGAAAACCGACTGGAAGACATGTTGGATTTGGGCAGGACAACCTTAACTCCATAAGGAAGTGGCTTCAGTTGGTTGTTCCCCTCGCCAAGCGGATTGGTGGAATCTGCTTGGATTGTGCCGTGCCCCTGGCCAGGACCCAGTGGGTTGCTACAAACTAATTCCCTGAGCACAGCTGCACACTGACACAGTGAAGGCCTGCAAAGGTTGACTGGCCCCAGAGGAGAGGAGCCAGCGCACACTGCGCTTGCTTGAACTTCACTCTCTGATAGCGGCTGGCAGAGGACAGAAGTCCCTAGCCTGTGTGCTCCAGAGGAGCCTTAACCAACAAGAAAAGGGGCTGGGAATTACACTATACACTTGTATGGAAGGAACCAAAAACACGACGAGAGGGAAAATTTAAAAAAAAACCCAGCCCCCAACCCTGAGAATATTGATCTAGGAGAGGTAAATACAAAAGAGATTGAGGGCAGCAAACATGCAACATCAAACACAGCAGTAGCAGACATAAAGAGATATCTTCAGGACCTCGTAAGCGGGATAAAAACTGAAATATTAACTCAAATTAAACAAGAGATAAGTAGATTAATAAAAGAAAGGCTGGGCACATCTCAAGAAGACACAGACAGAAGAATGGAGGAACACAAAAGGAGAGAAATACTGAATGAAGAATATTTAAAAAAACCTAGAATTCATGAAGCAAATTCAAAGAGATGATCAGGAAACTAAAGACTCCATAGAAAACTGGCAAAACTGCTTGAAAGAAACCAAAGATAGACTATCAAAAATTGAACACAGGCTTGCAATATGTGATCATGAAAGGGAAGATCTCTTAAAAATAACAAGGGAGCAGGCAGTAACAATTGGAAGGCTAGAGGACAACAAGAGGATCTATAACTTAAGAATAAAGCATGTGAATGAAGAAGCAGGAGTCAAAACAGAAGAATTACAAAGACTATTCACAGAAATTATTAAGGAAAATTTCCCAAGCATAGAAAAAGGAAATGATATGCAGATGTATGAAGCATACAGAACTCCAGCCACCTACAACCAAAACAGAGCTACACCTAGACACATAATAATCAAGATCCCAGATATTCAATATAAGAACAGAATATTAAAATCCATCAGAGAAAAGAAACAGATCACCTATAAAGGAAAACCCATCAAAATCATGGCAGACTTCTCAACACAGACCATCAGGTCAAGAAGAGCTTGGAGTGAAGTAATTCAAGCCCTGAAGAACAACCTCCAGCCCAGATTGATGTATCCTGCAAAACTCTCTCTAGAAATTAATGGAGAAACAAGATGCTTCCATGACAAAGAGAAACTAAGAGAATTTGTGACCACCACTCCAACCTTACAAAAAATACTGAAAGACATTTTAGAGAGAGAGAGAGAACAAGAATACCAGCATTTCGGGAACAATGGCAGAGAGGCCTCAGTGAATGGGGCAGACAGTGGAGTGGAACAGAAAAATAGACAACCAATGGCAGAAAAACAGAATAGCAGAAATAAGGCAGAGAAGATTGGCTGTAATCTCTAGTATAGATGGCCTTGAAATATTA
Source organism: Dolichotis patagonum (assembly GCA_004027295.1). Classification (NCBI taxonomy): domain Eukaryota; kingdom Metazoa; phylum Chordata; class Mammalia; order Rodentia; family Caviidae; genus Dolichotis; species Dolichotis patagonum. The sequence continues at coordinate 39,769 of PVJX010002127.1, read as the reverse complement.
ACAGAGAGAAACACAGGCAGAGTAGATCAGGATATAGGGTCCATTGAGATGCTCTATATAGGGAGGCAGTGGGACCCAAAACAAGCAGTGCACCCTATAGGAGTGAAAGGGGAGGAACTGTCTAAAAAAGGAAGGCAGAGGATATTGTTAATTGGGTAACAAGATTTAAAATTTACATTATTCTCATCACTCTGCTTGGATGGATTATGTGCTGTTCCAGTTTGTCTGCTTACAGTAGACTTGAGGACATGGTCAGCTATCCCAAAAATAAGAGGACATATTATGGTAATCATCCCTAATTTCCTATCAACTTAATCTGAAGCCCTTTATAACTTATACTGTCTTATGACTGATCTTATTTGAATCTGGGTTGTTAGATTGCTACTCGATATTGACTGATTTTATTTAAATCTGTTATGATTGATAGCATCAAGTCTAAGAGTATAGGCAACTACACTGAAGATGACAAGATTCATTAAGATACCCACTCTGGTTTGATTATTACTTGCTTTTGAAGTCTTATAATGTCTCCAATGCTTTGTTTTTATTAATGTTATTATATACTGCTGAGACATCATGGTAACCATTGTAGATCACCTTGTATTGTGGTTATATATGACTTTTTTGCTTCATGCTTTTCTAGGAATTGTTTTGTTTTGTCTTGCTTTGTTTTGTTTTTACCTCTAACACAGAAAGGATAGATATACATTTAGAGACTAATGCACGTGTTGAGCTTATAAACAGTTTACAAGAACCAACTATATAACACATGTTGAAATGAACAACTACTTTGATGAAAAAGAGACACTACAGTACCCAGTGCTGATTCCATAATGTCACGATGTGTAATCCAGCAAAATTATCATTCTTTGTTCAAAGTCATTTTAGCTTGTTTTGTTTTGTTTAAGTTCAACACACATGAAGGTATGGACAGCTGTTTTTAGGAGAATGAGAGACACTATGACAGCCATTTTCAGCTTCCCTATTGTCTGGTCTTGAAGACCTGAAACGCCCTCCTCGTCCTGCTCAGATCAATTCCATACTATGTTGCTTCATGTGAATTCCCTGTATGTGACACTATTTGGAAGAAAACAAGAGTCAATATGATAGAGAGTGAATATCTCCAATTGTCTAGTTCTGGAATTTATGTCCCTTACATTGCTTTCTTGTGATCCTCTTTGTTCTGTTTTGTTGTGTTTAATTTTACCCTTTTGATATAATTGAATGTATATTTGAGTGGGTAAGATGGATGACCACATTGCTGTTTTTTTTTTGTCAGATCATGGAACAGAACTGTTAACAGACTCACTGTTTGAATGTCTACTTTACATGTTTTAACTTTATAATTTGAACAACTATTTCCAAGAAGTCAGTATGTAATTTGTCAAGTAATAATCTCTTAGGTTTTTTTGTTGTTGTTCTTTTTTCCTTGGAATTTGGTATTGTTGCTATCCTTTATTCTGTTTTGTTTTGTTTTGTTTTGCTTTCTTCTCTTTAAATAAAATAAAAAATTAATAATAATAAATTGTTGGGGGTGATGGCACACACCTATTATCCTTAGTGAGACCCTTGCTCAAAAACCCAACAAAAAATGATAAGCAGAAGAGTCAGAAGTACGAGTTTGCACTACCAAGGTAGTCATGTACAGGTGGATCTGTAGTTAGCTGACATAAAGATGCACTGGCAACTGACACCTGCAGTCACAGATTAACTCAGTCTATATCCAGATGCCTCAGGCAATGAGTCACAGATACAGTTCAACTTAGAGTGTCTCTGCTGATGTGACCCAGGGTTCTGTCTTTCACTATCACTTTTTAACACTGAATTAAAAATATGAGTGAAGACAAGTTTGTCAACTACGCTTCTGACCCAAGTCCAAGGGAAATAGCTAGTAAGCTAGAACAGTAAATCAGGATTCAGATGATCTCAGCATGCTGAAACCATGACCCAAACTGACAAGACAAAAATCCAATGGGCATACACTGTGAAGAGCTGCACTTAGACGGGGAAACTGCACTGCCTACACACAGCGTAGGAGGGACTCTGGCTTATCGGCCACTTACATGACAAGGACCCTAGGGGTTTGAGCAAACATCAACTCAAAATGAGCCAACAGTGAAGCTCAGTTTCCAGAAAGGCAAACACAATCATTCCTTCCTTAATCTGCATTCAAAGCAAGAATAAAGGAAAGAGTAGGCTCAGCACTTGACACAGGTCAGTCAGTCCACAGCTACAGCCCAGAGCCCCTTTTTGGGCAGTACAGTCCCCAGAAACAAGCGCCAGCAGAAGGGTGAGAAATGAGTCCTTAAAAGCACTTGGATAAAGAAAGCAGAATCGAGGAGCCTGGAAAAAATACTTAGAAGCAACATGGTAAACCTGTTTCAAAAATCTGGAGGACTAAAAAAATGGAGTAAATGGATCTTATATTTTCCACATGAAAGAAGACTGTTGTGGAGTAGTTTTAGGATGGTAGATTTTAACGAATATAAAAGACAGACATTAAAAATATAAAGGGTATTAAAAACAGGAATGGCTGCCTTTTGAAGATAGTGAGATCTCCTTCCCGAGAACTGTCCCTGAAGAAAGCAGAAGACACCCGTTAGGAGTGCGGAGTCAGGGCAAGTCTGCACCAGGTGGAGACTGGGCCAACTTGGTGGCTCTTAGGATTTCAGATTTCAAAGACCAGTAACACCTTTTTTTTATCTCACCGTGTAACGAATTTTTCAAAGATCAGCTACAATATACTATCATCTTTGTCACCAAAGGTAAAGACACTTAACAAAAAGCAGACTAGATACACTAACAGCACCAAGCACAATTGTTTCTATTGAATAAATTTAATCTTCTGAAAACAACACACTTAATTCCTCTGTCAAGGCCAGAGGAAATGTTCATCATGATTTCACTTGTTTCGTTCACTGCTATATTCTCAGCATCTGGCATTGAGTAGGCGCTCAATAAATATCTGCTCTATGAATGACCAAATGAATGCTTGCATTTAATTCATAAATCACCGGCTTCCACACTGAGTCAAACAGCTTCTCCACCTCATCATTCATCAATATTTATTGACAGCTCTCATTGTTCCTGGGGTCATTAACCTTGGGGTCATTAACTTCCCACAATACATCCTCCAAGCACAGAGTAACAATGCCTTAAATTTGTATTGTGTTTTAGAGTCTACAAGGCTCTTTTTCCTGCATCATCTCACTCAATACTCTTTACAAGATAACACCCTTTATAGAGGTAAATATCATCATTTCCCAGCTACAGAATCTAAGAATCAAAGGCCTTATGAGACCACACCTGAGATGGCTGGTGGAGTCTGAACACCAATGCAGCTCTTTGAACTGAATGGTGAATGCTGTTTCCACCCCTCAGCTGTTTCTCTAGGAAAGGTAAACCTGATCCTCGGCTACGCCTATGGGAAAGTCAAATACTCTGTCTAACCACAGAACTACAGGAGCAACTCCAGCACAATACGGCCAGACTGGTGATGCTGGGATCTACAGCCAGCGCCTCTTTGGGGAGAAGCAGAGGGACTGGAGGAGCCTATGGCTTCCACAGCAGCCAGCCAAGAGTTTTTGTTTGCCTTTAAAACACCATCTGTCTGCAGGCCTGCTAATGCTGGAGATTTAAATCAGGAACACTTCTGGTAGGAATCTGGTCTCAGGTCTTCCCAAACGTACCAAGAAAAAATCCACAGAAGAACGATGACAGTGTGTGAGAAGCCAACAATAGGAATCTAAATACATCCAGCACTCCCCTTTCATTCTGCTCTCAGCCAGGTCATACGGGGCTACCTGGTTAACTGTTTCAGCCTGAAACTGAAACACAATTCAGGAAACAACCATCACGCATGATTAAACAAACCAAAGGGGCAAAAAGCTAACCACAGCAAAAAACTTATTTTTGCAGACTTCAACAGTTAATTCAGTATGCAGATGTGTGTACATGTGTGTATAAGTATACATATAGTATCTAGGACATAAAATATATTTGAGCAAATTCAGTCTTTTTTCAAGTATAGGAAATGGAATGAAAATTCCTTGAACATGGGACATCTCACTCATGGCACGTTTCCTCTCATGTATGATTAGGATCCAGTATAACTTACCAACTCTAGACATTGGTCATTCCATGGATAATTCCTTGGTTAAAGATATCCATGCTCTAGGATCCCTGATCCAGAATGCAGTGAAGCATCTTAGTATGTGGCAGGGTCAAGGTGCCAGAAGCATCCTGAACAGATGGTAAAGGCAGGCGTATATGGGAAGGAGCAAAGAGGACGCGTGCTCCACACACTATGATCACTACTGCATTTCCTAGCAACAATATGCTGGTGATGTCGTCTGAGTACCACACAGGAACTGGAGGGAGACAGCGAGCCAAGGCGTTCTGAAATCAAAACAAAGATCAAGGAGACTCCACTGGCCCATATGATACCTGGTGACCACACAGACAGGGCTTTGTCCTTGAATGGGACAAGCCCCATGGACTAAAGAATACATGAATGGGAAACATGGGGTGCCAGTGCACAGGAAGCACAGAGCCAATGTCTGACTGTTCCAGAGGAGGGAACAGCAAGAGGCAGAGATCACAGAGGAAAAGGCAGAAATCTAGAGGTCAGACCAACCTGAATTCAAACACCAGCGTCTTCACTTTTCCAGCACGGGTCACGTGCAAGTTTGTTGTATTTTAACCTCAGTTTCGCTGGGTTCACTCCCATTTATTGACTGCGTACTACTGCTGTACATATTTTGAGCAATGAGGATACAAAAGATAAATGTAACTTCTTCCCCATTTTGCCGCTCAAAACGAGAACATTCCCTTTTCCATACAGTTGCTGCAAGATTAAATGAAACAATACAACATAGAGTATCAGTTATCATTTACTAATCATGATAGTGTCCAAGATCAATGCCTGGATATTTTTCTTATTTTCTTTTGAATTACAAAATAGTTTAGCTCATTATTCTTCTCGAAAACCTGAAAATTGCCAAGATGTAGAACACATTAAACTCTGATCTTTGATTCCACTCTTCTCCCTGACCTCTCATCTTACTGCTGTTTAAAAGCACCTCAATTTCAAATCATCCTCTTGGTCTTCTTTAAAAAAAAATTAATGCTTCTTTATTAAATGTGTCCCTTGATAGTTCTTTCAGCGAGGATGGATGAAGTGATAAACACTCTTGGTCTTTGTCTATCTGAAAAATATCTTTTCATTCAAAGGCCTGAATGATAATCTAGCTTTGTATGGAGTTCTAGTTTGATATTCTCCAAGCACTTTGAGGATGCTATTTCATTGAATTCTGACCACTTCTTGCAGCTGATGAAGTCTGCTGTTTGTAGGGAGACAATCTGTCTTTTCTCCCTGTTTGCTTGTAGGATTTTCTCATTTTCTTTGACATTCAAGTGGGTTTCTATGTTGAGTGTCTAGAGGTGGATATATTTTTAATTACTGTACTCAATACTCGGAGTGCTATTACAATCTAAAAATCAGTATCCTTCTTTAACTTTGAAATATTCTTGGCCTTTTCATCATTACCTCCATTTTGTCTAAGAACTCCATTAAAAAATATAATGAACCTTTTCATTCTTTCCCCTAATTCTTCCAATTGCTCTTTCCTACACAGTATTTTATATCTCTGTACTGTGTTCTGGACAATTTTCTCAGACTTAACTTCCAATCCACCAATTTTATCCTGTTATGTTTAACCTGATGTTTAACACAGTCATGAAGTTATTTATTTCAACCTGTTTTTCAGTTTGAGAAGTATAATTGGGCCTTTTAAAAATCTTTTTTTCAATCCAGCACTATTCTCTTATTATATTTTCTATTTCTTCCTCCATCTCTTTAATTGTTTCAAAAAAGTATCTTTTCTAATTGTCTATTACTTGATTCTTGGAGTAGTAATTCTGCTTATTATATCCACTGTTTCTTCCTCATGGTGGTTTCTTTTGTTGTGAAGCTTTACTATTATTATTATCAGTTCATATTCCATCAGGATTGCTTATTTAATGAAAATGTGGAAGTTTCTGAGCATCAGAAATGTGCTTCAGTTGTGTGTTTCTTTCTTAAGAGTCTTATAGGTGTGAGTTATCCTAGATCTAGTAGTTTTTGCACATTGTTATAAATGCATCTCTAGAACTTTTTTACCCTTCATGACTGAAACTATATACCTCTTTCCTTGCTGCCCACCTCCATTCTACTTAATAAGAGTTTACTCTAAATACCTCATATAAGGGGCTGGGGATTTAGCTCAGCGGCATGAGCGCCTGCCTTGCAAGTGCTCAGTCGTGAGTTTGATCCCTGGTACCAAAAAAAAAAAAAAAAAATACCTCATATAAGTAGAATCACATTACTTTTATTGTGATCGGTTTATTTCACTGAGCATAATGCTTTGCAGGTTCATCCATATTGTAACATATGGCAAAATTTCTTTCTGTTTAAAGGTTGGATAATATTCAAGGGAAAGTATCTTTGTCATAACAAAATACTATCCTCCTGTTTTACAGACAACCATCTTCACAGTGTATTTTTACACAGCAAGAAGGAAAAACAAAACAAAGCTCTCTAGTGTCCCTTCTTATAAGGAGCTAATCTAAGCATGGGGCCTCACCCTTATGTCTAATCCACACCTAATCATCTCCCCAAGGCCTCATCTCTAAATACCATCACACTGAGGGGGGCCTTCAGCTCACAGAAGTATGTATACATTTTCTTCATTCATACATCCTTCAGTGTCCTAGATTTCACTGTTAATTTTTTATCCTATAGTTTCTATAATATGCAAGCCCAGTCATGTGTCTTAATAGCAAGGACGTGCTCTGAAAATCAGGTCAGCAGATTTTTTTCTCACTGTGCAAAACTCACAGTGTACTTACACCAGCTAAGAGACTACAGTGTTCCTTGGTCATGAAATCTGAGGGCACCCATAGCATATGTGGGCACTCAGCAACTAAAATATTATGTAACATGTGGCCATAAATTCAGATGCCACAACTATGAGTGGTACAAGCCTAACATTTCTTTTTCTTTTTTTTTTAATTTTTAATTTTTTTTATTTTTAAAAAGCAAAACAGAAAAAAGTAGAATACAGAATTTCAAAAAATAGCAGTAAAAATCAATACTCTGTAATATATTATACTATAATATATTATTATATTATATAATATATAATTAATTATAATGTAATGTATTACACATTTTTATCTTAGGAGTAGTTGCTCAAGTTACAAAATTAAAGCATAAATAATGAACAGACAATCAAACAATGACAACACAAACTATTCTTTTTGATGAACAGAGAACTAGTAGTGTAGTTATCTATCTTGTACACTTGAACATACACAGTTATATGTGTATACCTACAAGTTGTTCTTTCCTTTTGCGCACTTTCTTTTCCTTTCATTATTAAAATATCTATTGTACCTTTTGGATCGTATTACTCTTTCAGTTTTTTATCATTATGATTTATTTGTTATACTAAAGAGACAATACAATATTTATAAATGTGAGCCTGATTTATTTCACTTATGAGTATAGTCTAACATTTCTTTTTCATGGGTTATTCAGTAAGCTCTAGACAGACAGACAGACAGTAAGCTTCCATGCTGTCTACTCCAAATAATTGAACCATTTTTTTTCATCTCCCTTTCTTAAACAGCAAGCTTTTGAAGGTTCTCCAGTCCAACAGCCCCAACTTTCAGTGGTCTAAGAGCATAACACTTGTCCACTCTCAGACTCCAAACCTTATGCCCTGTATCCAGATCCAAACTTCATGGGTCACTACCCTATTAGTTATATTCAACCTGTTCTCTCCTTTGTCCAGTTAAAATATGCATCTCTACACACCATGCTGCCATGAGAATTAAACAACACAACTCAGATGAAACTCGTTTAAGGTAGGGTGTACATTATCTATAATTAAGGGTGGCTGTTTTTATTTCCAAAGCCTACCTCAGCCAAGTCCAGCCAAAGTCATTCCCCTTCCTCTTTAAAAAAATAAAATAAAAATTTTAAACTACAACATATAACACTAGGTATTTTAGCCATGTATGAAAGTTACCCTTTCTCCTGAAAAAGAAAAAAGCAGCTTAGAAAAGAGATGCATCAGTAATCAATTGCAAAGCCTATCACTTACATATGTAAAATACCCCAATATAAAACACTTTCCTAGAAAGTTAGATGATGCTTAAATTTAAACACAATGCCTCAAACTCTCACCAATCCACCAGGCACAAACGTGTACACAGCTATTCATTGTCTCTAAATTAAATTTCCCAACCCATCACAAAGACAAACATCTTAAATCAAATTCCATTCATCCCTCAAGTGGACAACATTTGTAATGAACACTGGTTAATCTTGCTGCTAATCATTAAGTTGTATCTAATTAGTCATAACACATAAGCCCAGCTGAGCACTTACAACAGCTTGTCCTACCCCCGCCAGTGCTTCCATCCCTCTCCTAGATTCCATGGGTGCCTGGCCCATGTTCCACATCTCAGTTCCTTTCACTGAGTCCTGCAGAACATAACCCTGTGTCCTCAAACACAGCCACAACTTTAGCAAAGAGCAGGAGGCATCCTGGGCCTTCCAAACAGGATGGCCCCCTTAAAAAGTGTCCTTATATAAAGCAAGAGTCATTTTAACCAGGTCACCTCATAGAAAAAGAAAACAGCAATGGGCCCAATACAACCACAGCTGACTCTGGGGTAAATGGAAATCAACTTCAAAGAAAAGCCAGAGGCAATTTTGTGAGCACAAAACACAGAGTGCTACAGGAGCAACCTCTGCGGCCCTTTCACAACTCTTGGAAAACTCTTTTCTCCACTGTTAAAAATGCATTTTAACAAAAGAAAGAAGGAACAAGCAAGGAGAGAGGGAGGGAAGTGAGAAAAGAAAGGGAAGAAAAAGAGAGATGTGGTTTACCCCGCAAAGCAGCAGACTCTCCGTGAGCCGCCCTGCCACTGGGACAGATACGCACTTCCCTCTTGGGGTGCACTCAAAGCAAGAACAGTAAGCATGTGTAATACCCAGGAGTGAAAGCAGACCCTCTTGACATCGCCCTGCAAGTTTCTGCCCTAAATTAGACAGTGAATCAGAAGGTTACAGCTGCGGGTGGGCTGGGGAGAGAAAATAAAGAGTCCTACAACACGCGAGCATGTTGAGGAAAGAGTGAGTTGAAGGCCAGCCTGAATGATAATCTTTTTTTCAAGTCAGGAAAGGCAGACTCAGGCTAGTCTTTCACTGCAGTGCCAATGGTGACAATTCCAACCAATAAAGAAAGACTCTAAAATAGGCCCTGTGTATCAGGCTGCCCTGTGTCCCTGGGAAAGAGCCATGTGTCAACTGGATGTCAGGCTGAGCTCTTTCCTCCTGACCCACCTCCCTGACTTTTATCTCAAAGCATGCAGATAAACACATATGACAGTCTCTAGAGGTTATTTCTAAATATACCCACCCTGTTTATACCAAAATGGATTCCCTGGCTGCTTGCGCTCTGTGAGGACGCACATTCCCAGCCCAAGCTTTCCTCTGGCTGGGGTGTCTCAGCAGTACCCACAGGCTTGCGCTGTCAGCATATGGGCTGCTATTTAAGCAACCAAGAAAAATCTCAACAGCCCAACAACAAACTATCCAAATTAGAAGAGAAACAACATAGGCTGGCAAGGCTTTCTATGAGCAAGAGCTCAGAAAACAGGACACCTAGATTCAAATTCCAGCTCCGTCATTTATTAGCCATGTGACTTCAGGCAAATTACTGGAGTTCTTGGAACTTCTGTTTTCTCTTCTGTAAAATGGGAATAACAGTAGTGCCCCATCATAAGTTAGAGCTGGGGACTAGTGAGTTGGTGATGCCACGCACCGAGCCAGAGCCCCTGGGAGCAGGGAACAGGGCTTGTGCTGTCTGCACTCAGGGAGGGCGAGCACGTGCTCCAGGAGGAAGGGATCTGTACAAAGAGCTTGTTTTCTTCAGAACGGCCTCCTTACCATTCCTTGCCACCATCAAACCCCTAGGTTGTAGAAACAAATCCAAATGTAGGCCTGGGATAAAGAGAACTCGATGAAGAGATGCTGGCTGTCACAGCTCTAAATTATTTATAACCAAAAGAAGGCATGAAGGCACGCACAACCCAAGAACTGATTTACGTGAAGTAAATGGACCCACATCTCTCTGTCCTCTCTCCTCCATGCTTGGGTCATGTAAATCCAGGACTTGCTCTGGGTCCCCACATGGGTGTTGGCAGGTTGAAAGCCACTTCCAAAGCTCACACATTCTAGAAAACCAAATATGGCCACACCCAGATCACTTTAGGTAGACCGCGGGGAGGCCCCCATGGGCACCAGAGATGGTGAAGGGTGACTCAGACAACATTAACTGACAACTTCAGGGCATGAAGGGCTATGGGCTATTTTCATTTCTAAGCAAAATTTTCCATCCTATAAATCCCAAAATATTTTATCAAAGCACTGAGGTCTAATTCATCAGCTTGCTGAACCTTGTAAGGAGGGAACAGACAGCTATTTTGAGTCACTGCACCAACACACACTCTCGGCCCTTGAGAGAATGCATCAATAATAATCAACTGAATGGAAATTTTCACCCCCTTGAGGAGACCCTGAGTTCATGGCATCCAGGAAGGAGGGCAAGTTCTCCCTCACCTGTTCAGAGCCTATTATGCACCACTGACAGGTTAGATCATCTCTACACACCAGCTTCTCCATCCACACTAGAAATGAATTGGTCATGAAGAACAAGTTAGAAGGAAATGAGACAAATATGTGTCACCACTTGCAAGACACCAAGAAAGAACATGCAGTAAAACTACAAGTATCTAGAGACTCTTACAAGAAAGACTAGAAATTAGAAGCTCTCAGGTTTAATTTACCTTTAAAAATATGTCTTGACTTACCCACTTATCTAAATAGTGAAAGTAAGTTTATTAAATGAGCAGGGCATTTTTCCTATTCCAAACATATTTCAGCTAATTTTTACTTTGCATTGAATTTGCTATTTGCCTGGTAAAATTGACTGAATAAATTTACTGTATAAAATACAACTTGAGCATCTGTAGGAAGAATGGCCACAATTGCAGATATGCTGCTTACTTTGCCTTACCTCCTTCCTCATTCTGTGGCAGACATCGCTAATCAATCACTGAATGCTCTCCCTTGAACATCGGTGACAGTTTAAAATCCTTTTCAACACTGTAAATCAATTAGCCATAACCACTCCTGACTCCAGGCCTGGAAATCTGTTTGTCATCTTAGATAAATCCTTTCCCTAATTTAATGTGGAACTGTGGGCCCAGTAAAAATCATCCACAAATTTTTAGTCTTACTAATTCTTCCTGAGCTGATTGCTGATGCCTCAAATTCCTGAAGAGGAGACAAAATCTTTCATTTCACAATTAGAGAAAAGGCTGAGTGTGCAAATACCTCAAAGAGAAGATAAAATGACATAAATTTATACAAAAATGTAAATGAGTTATTCCAGCCTCCCCCTGCGCAGGGTCCAGGTGACCCTGCCTTTCCCAGAGGAGCTCTGAGCTGTGTCCTTATAAAGGCCACTCTTTCTCCCACCCTCTGTGCTCCCTTGGAGTCGGTCTCCAGGGAGAATAAGTTCATCCAAGACATGCTCAGGGTCACCATGGTGAGCAAGAACAGTGTTTCAAGGCCTTTTTGTCTGGGGACATGTTTTGATAGAGGAAGTGAGAGGTGAAAAAGAAGAGCTCTTAAATCTGAGAGTGAAGTGGAAAAGTTCCACAGTCATAAGAAGAGCCCAGAAAGGGATGACGAAAACCCAAGATGAACTTCAACAGCACCAAGACTACCACTCAGCCTCACAAAAAGCATCTTCCATACTGCATTTGACCTGCTTGTGCCAAAAGCTAAACTGCTGGACTAGTTTATTTCTATAGATTTGGAGCTTGGTGGGATCCAGGATTTAAACTGTAGCTCTAAACCCAACAAGACTTTCAGAGTCTGGAGAAGTCATCACTTCCCACATAAGCCTGGCTGTAGTTATGGACACCCCTGAGAAAGTCCAACACAACCTCAGCCGGTAGCTCTAGGGTGGCAGATGTCCATCCCTTTCACTCATCAGTGTATCTAGCATTATCTGTCTGGTAGCTGGTAGGCACTTAATACATGGCTGTCAAAACTGGTTGTGCTTATTTATGCCCTCTGCCAAAGGGCTATTACAGTGTCAAACTCACAGCAAGCACTCATTTAACATAGATTGACTGACTGATTGACTGATGATTGGTGACTGATAGTTTGTCCAGTCTTTAAGTTTCCTACGACAGCAGAATGAGTCAGTCAGAAATACCTGGTGTATTTCTAACATGCCAAATTTACCTCATAGAGACCTAATACTGAGGGTCCTCCATGTGTTAAAGGCTTGATCCCCATCTTGGTGCTATTAGGAGGGGATAAAAACTTCAGTAAGTGAAACCTGGTGGGAGGTCTTAAATCACAGGGGACATTTCCCTGAAGGAGATTCTGGGACTACAGCCCTTTAGCTCTCTATCTTTACCTCTCTATCTCTATCTCTATCTCTATCTCTATCTCTATCTCTATCTCTATCTCTATCTCTCTCTTTTTTGCTTTCTGGCCATGAAGTGACCAAAGCCTCTGCTTTGTCATTCTCTGACTGCTACAATGTGCTGCCTCACCACAGGCCCAAAAGCAACAGGGCCAATTAGTCATGGAATAAAACCTCCAAAACTGCAAACCAAAACAAACCTTTTCCCTTTATAAATTCCTGACTATCTCAAATATTTGTCACAGTAACAGAAAACTAACACACCAATATACCAAAATATTTTTAATATAGACCTAATGTAAGCATCTAATATCAAATGATATTACAAAGGAGTAACCATGGACTAACATCCTGAAAATTGAAAATATTCTATAAATGAGCAAATCCCAGCAGACCAGCGCTCACCAGGTGAAATGAATGGAGGCAATGGTTAAGGAAGAAAACGATTAAATATCACCATGTCATGTTGGTTTCTGGCAGTTTACTCTTACAAATGCAGTTTTACTAAACACCTAATGCAAGCAAAAATCATTTAACAAACCAAGTGGAAGTACATGTACCACAGTCCATTCCTCAGAAATGTGTCAGTGTTTCCAAGGCATGTCCACATTCCTTATCTCACTGGTCTTTGCAATGTCCGTGAGATGGAAGCAGAAGTGTTACTAATGGTAAAACACGGGTGCAAATTTCTCATTCTGACAATATAGCAGACCACACCTAGAGGGATGGAGAACTTGTTATTTTTATGATGAAGAGAAATGCTGAACAATATAGGCTAAGCACAGGCGACAGAGAATCCTTAGTCCTAGGAAGGAAAAGAGAACATAAAGCTTGAACAATGAGCTGAAGCAGTGAAGCTGTAACAGGCTGGGGTACATGGGGCCAGGGCCAGGGCAAAAGGTTACCCAACTACGGGCTCATGAGGCAGAGCAAGAACTGTGATCCTAGCATAAACCCAAGAGACCTGGAACAATGGCTCCCTCAGCAATGGCTCCCACTAGCATGCCAAGCAAGAGGTAAACTCCCTCTAAACAGATACGCCTTTGTTCCCAAATACAGCTACATCATATGACAACATGCTATCAAGGGTTTCAAGGTAAGTCACACTGCTCTCTCCTCACTTCCCATTCTTTCACACACATGCTGCTAAATTCTCACACATATGAACACACATGCACTACACACAAACACACACACACCTTGCATGCAAATCAAAAAACTATAAATGTTTGACTGCAGAGTTAGAGGAATTTCTCCCTAAGAATCTTGGTTTTAGACTTTCTGTTTATTTACTTTTGGGTCTGAAAGACACAAGTTAGATGGCCTTTACTGTGACTTTTCTCCTCTTCCTTTCAAATTGACCATGACCTAAGAATAACAATTCAGGAAGTGTTGTGCTGCCCGTCCATGGACCAAAGGAGCATAAATGTAACTACAGCTTGTGACACCCATGGATCTCGGGGGAGGGGGGGTGAGCCCGCTATTGAGATACTCACTGTATGTGACATCTGAAACCCTCTCAAGGAGCTGTGCCCTGCTCAGGGCACCAGCCTACCCACTGCTTCACCCCACCTGAGCACATCTTCCTTTGCATCACTTTCTTCTCTGTTATCTTCTCTTCTCCTTCGTTTTATGAAAGTCAACCCAAACTGCAAAAACTGCTGAGATCCAGTTCTCTGGAGCATGAGAGCAGCTGGAATCGAGGAAACATGTCCATCTGGACCCTGAGGTCATTCCACAACCGAAACCCTCCGAGGAAACATTTCATTCTGCCCAACTTGGGCTGACATGAAAATAAAAGAAAATTCCCATTCCCAGAAAAGGATCGAGTTGGGGTTCAGTGCTGCCCTCGAGGCTCATCAGAATAAAACCAACTCTGCAAGCAAATTTCCAGATGAAGCTAGACAGGCCACTAGGCCAGAGCTGTCATAACATACACTTCTAAACAAGGAACACAGATGACAAGAAAGCAGAGAAAAGACAAGGAGGCCACAGAGCTGTCTGTGCGTTTCACCATGGAGGGCTAAGAGTCTACTCGAAACCATAGCCAAGCTGGTTTCTATGATGAGAAGTCAATAACTGTCCCTCTCTTTGGAACAACGCCAACATAGAAGAATGTCTCCATTTGCTCTGAGAGACCATGGCCAGTGCAGAGAACTGAACCACAGGTGCAAGCTTTTCTGACTCAAAGGCATCAACCTTTGCAGCCACTCCCCCTCTGGCCATCTGGGAAAGGCCTCCAGCACTCTACTGCTACTGGGCCTGATCCCTCATAACCAGAGTCCCCTGCATGTGTGACAGGGACTAGGTTCCATCCAGGCCATTGACTCCTTTCTGCACCAAGCATAAACCTAGCTAAGCCATTAGCACCACATACTGCTTCAAGGTTTTCAAAGAGTGATATTGTCCTTGGCACCCAAAACTCATACCCCTTCATGAAGCATTCAGGATACCTCTTTTTTTTCTTCATTACAGGGAAATCTAGACATTGCAAAGCTCCAAGAGAATCCAACCTGAAATTTTTCAGTGGTTTGAAACATTTTGGCTGCAGGGTCATAAGGGAAAAAGGATAAAGAAAAAATAAATTTTTGTTCCAGGAACTTGATATTCTGATATAAGGACAGAAAACCATAGGACTCAATTCTCCACACTGTTGTTTTAGGCCTGTGGCAGAAGCACCTGACAGTGTGTATCTGCTCACCTCATGGTCAAGGAGCAAGAAAGAAGAGGCGGGGGTCCTGCCCTTCCGTGGAAGGCACACCCCCAACTGACCTAGATTTCCCATTAAACTCCACCTCCTAAAGGTGCCACTACCTCCCAAAAGCTACACCTTAGACAGCAAACCTTTAACACGTGGGACTTGCAGGGGAAGGGGGGTGCTTAAGACCCAAACTATAGCCCTACCCTCCTTAAACTGCCACCTCACCTCTACAAGCTTGACATCTTCTTCCGCTCCCATGCTTCCTAACGAAAGTCACCCTGCAGTTTTGCAACCTACTCAAAGCTCAAGGGGTAACCCACCTATTTGGATGAAGAACTCATGTGAACAGAAGCAGGTTGGTCTCCTGATGCCTACCAATATGATGTATCCCTGCATCTCTACTCCTACCGGCTAGGATAACTGACCCGGGTAACTCTGATTCTCCCGTATCAGTCCTAGCTTTGCACGTCTCTTTGGATAGGCAGAGTCCTTTGCCCCCTTGATCTGACTAGTACCTATCCACTTAGTCAAACTCAGCTCTGGGAAGCCTTTCTCTAGAAACACTAATCACTGCTGGCTCCTAACTCACGCTTCCTGACCTCCGTCAGGCTTCCTCTGGGAGTTCGGAAACCTCAGGGTTTTCTCTGGGATGTTCCATAGGGGTCCCTCTGAGTGTCCCTCTTTGGGTCACCTCAAGCTCAGACTCTAACATCCAGCACTTCCTCCCTGAGACCCTGACAACCCACCTTTCAGCACCCCTCAGTCCTACACATTTTCTCATCCTTTGCTTAGCTCATGTCTCTTTCTGAAGACAGAACCTCACCTCCTTTGCTAGGTTAAGCTTTCTCTTGTCTCCAACATACGACTACCTTCCTCTAGATCTGCCTCAGGGCTTCTTTGTCTTGTTTCTTTGTCTTGCCTTTCCTACCTCTTCCATGCCAAACATACCTCTCATCTCCTTTCATTCAAGGTCAAATTCGTGAAAGACAGTACGCAACTGACTAACATCGCTGTGAAACCAAAGTTCACAATGATACCCAAATTATCAAATCCAGTGGAGTTTTTTCTTAGTTTCCTTCTCCCTTCCCATCACTCTATCAACACTGATAGAGATGAGCTTCTTGAAATATCTCCTACCTTGAGCTCCACGAACCCATCAGAGCAAGGTTTTCTTCCTACCACCATGACTCCATCCCCACTACTTACCCCTCTACCTGTCCCATAAATGTGAGGGCTCTTTCTTCAGTCCTCCATCATGCTTTCTGTTTTCTCTAGTGAGTTCATCATTTCCACTGCTTCAAATATCATCTTCATTAAAAGACCTCTACCTGCAGGTACACTGGGGTCTTCTTTTTCCTTTCCAAACACATCTTCTACTCTCTCCATTCAGATAGTATCACAGGGCTCCCTTGCCCTCTAGCTCTGTGGGGAAACCATTTCCTTTCCCTCTCTTGCCTGGACAATGGTAAGACCCTCAGTCTTCCCCCTGTAGCCTTAGTTTCCCTGCCTCACACTCCGACCACGCCAGACCCTTGCTCAAACACTAAACCATCCTGTCACCTACCTTATGGCAGCAAACTCCTGACCCTGATGTGGAGGTTCTCTGTGTGGCCCCTTTCTTCTATCCCAACCTCCTCTCCCACTTCTTCCACATACATAAACCACACTCTAGCCAAACTCAACTCATTATTCCTTTAAAATTCACACATACGCCTTCAACACACATGGCTATTCTGTTCTTCTGGGAATCTTCGCCCCATCTCTATCCATCCTTCAGAGCTCAGCCACTACCACTTCATAGGTGCTTTCTCAATTTATTCCATCTAACTGCATCACCCTCCTTCATTAGATCTTTATCTCTTTGTAACAGAATGCATATTCTGCCTCTGATTATAGTTTCGAGTGTCTGTGTACATAACTCTACATGTTCATTCTACTAGTCTACACAATCCTTAAAAGAAAGGATAATTGAGGTTCTTCAATCTTGAAGGTCTCCTTGAATCCAAAGATCCCATGAGCAAACTGCCTCACTGTCTTATAGATAGCAGATGTTCAATATCTTTTTGTTAATGACCAACCATTCCAATTCAGCTGGAGGGGTTATTTAAGATTGTTTTCTTCACAGTTGGCATGAGATACCTCATTTTCAGAGACATTTCACAGTCAATTTATCCTGGAAAAGGTTTGTAGCTCTTGGTCTTTCAGAGAGCTGGGCCGAGGTCAAAATTTTTGCCTTTTAAATAACTGAAAAACAGAAGTACAAGATCCTATCCACTGCAGACCAAATATGAGATCTGAGTCAGTGCAGTTCACTTGGGCATGGAGCTTGGATCCCCAAGATATTTCCAGCAGCCAGACATAGCAGAAAGCTATGCTCTTGCAGAAAGCCTGGACCACGTTCCAGCTCTGCATAGTGGGGGAAATGCACCTGTCAGCAAGACCAGGCGTGGGAAGTGACGCCACCTGAATTCAGTTAAGGCAGTTAATCGTAGATGCATTACGGTGCAGGGCCCCTCAGAGTGTGCGGTCTCACGAACTTCACGCGCCTCAAGGAGCCTGGGACTCTTTTCACCCACACCAGTCTTCAATGGGTACGTTCAGGTGAGGGAGTAATGGGTATTTTCTTCTTACTCAAGTTAGCAGAGTTCATTGTGGTAGGATAGAAATGTGGCCAATGGTATTATCAATTTTAAGTAAACTCAATACCCAAAATAGCCATCCTGAGTTTGGAAAGTGACTTCCAGAATCATTTAATTGGGTCATCAATCCACAGGAAAGGGCTTGCACGTGTTGCTATTTCTCCTTGTTCGTTTACCCTGGCCTTCTTCGTTTTCTCCTTCCTCTTTTCTTTATTTTCTCCTCCTACTGTTTACCTTCTCTCTCATATTTCTGCTTCCCTTGCCTAGTCCTGAACTGTGTGTGAATCAGGTGAGGTAAGAGTCAGGTGAGAGTCCTGAGTCACAGTGACTCCTCATCTATTTGGCCATGTTGTGCCCTTCAACCAGCTCGGCATACACAGTCCAAAGAGGACTCAACACCACCTCACTCTAGGAAGCCATCATCTCCCACAGTCTAAATAATTATCAGGCTGAATATCTTCATCCACATGCATGGGCGCTTCTGGACTAAACAGACAGGAAGAGAAAGACAGACAGAGACAGACTAAATAGCTTTGTCTTGCCAAACACCCATTTCCTGTTGAGTTACAAACCCTGTTCGGCATAGAGGTGAAAGCTGAACTGAATGTTGAGACCTTCATTATTTTTGGAACAGGGGCAGGATCAGTCACTCCACATCCAAAGGCAGCTGCTAGACTGTTAAACACCCAATTAAAGTCAAATCACTGATAAAGGCAGTGGGAGCCCAGAGAAAATACTAGACCCTCCATACTGACACATGGGATATCCCACAACTATATTCTCATCCACATGAGAGTCATATTTGGGCAGCCACTTGAAGCAGATTCTTATAGTTAAAAGTCCTAATTTGGACCTAGCAATTCTACTTCAGATCTAAGAGAACTGAAAACACAGCCTAAAATATGTACATGCATGCCAAAATTCACTGCAGCATTATCACTATAGCCAAGGGTGGAAACCACCCAAGTGTCCATCAACAGATGAACAGATAAACAAAATGTGGCATATGCTTACAAAGAAGTAGTATTCAGGAATAAAAGGAATGACGTTCTGACACACATTATGATATGGATGAGCCTTGAAAACACTGTGCTAGGTTAAATAAGCCAGACACAAAAGAGCTCTTATGTGAAGGATCTAAAATAGGCAAATTCATACAAACAGAAAGTAGGTGATGTGTTACCACCGACTAGGGAAAGGAGAGTTGGGATCTTATCCTTTAATGGTTACAGAGTTCTTACCTGGAGGGATGAAAAGGTTTTGGAAATAGTGGTGATGGTTGTACAACACTGTGAATACACTTAGTGCCACTGTATTATGCAATTAAAAATGGTTAAAATGGCAATTTGATGACTGTGGGGAACAAAATCTTACAGAATGTGTTTGATATAGGATGACATTCAATACCGGGAGTCTGTTAAAGACCATAATTCATAATTTTAACCATCAGAAGGTCTGACTTACAGACTTTATCGACTATTTAGAAAAAAATCTTAAAACCATCTTTATAATTGGAAGTGCTTAATCTCACCTTCAAATGATACCCAGATCCCTAATTTCATATGCTTCCTTTCAGTCCTACCATTTATCGTGTAGGTTATCACACTATACCTACATCTGAAATTGATGAGATGTGTGGCAATAGACTCCATGGTAAACTTCAACTGTACACTTATTAGTGCTATTAATAATTCATAAAAATCCACAGAAACAAAAGTAAATTCTTGGTTGCTAAGGGCTGGAGGGAAGCAGAATGAAGAGCAGCTGCCAGGGAGTGCAAGGTTTCTTTCCGGGGCGATGAAAATAGATGGGTACTAGGTAGTGGTGATGATTGCACAACTCTGTAAACACTCTAAAACCCACTGAATGGCACACTTTAAAAGAGTGAATGCTACGGCATAGGAAGTATATCTTAACACAGCTACTATTCTAAAATAAAGATGCGTACAGTCCAGCGGCTCAGCTTACAAAGGTGGTCCCTGGAACTCATGGAGACTAGAGACTGCCAATACTCAGGAAGGAGTCACTAAGACATTCCAAGAATGAGCAGGAGAGCAAGGCTATGCCATGACAAGGCCTTCGTATCTAAATCCTTTGTGGAGGTCCACAAAGGGATTTGAAGAACCCAAAAAGCCATGGAAGATACCATGGGAATAAGTCAATAGCTAATATTTGTGACTAGCTGGGAACTCTGTGCAGAGAGACCACATACCAGCTGCCAAGTAAATTCAGAATTTCAGCTATTTATCCACAACACCTGCTCAGCACAATCAAAAGTTTCCATAAAGAAAATCTAAGGAAGATTCCATGAAGCTAAAATCAGGTGGCTTTCCCAGATACATGGGTAATGGGTTCCTCTCCCAATCCTTCCCCACATGGAGTGCTATCATTTGGATCTGAAATATCCCCCAAAGATGCTATATGTTGAAAGTTTGGCCTTTAGCCTGTAGTGCTATTGGGAGGTAAAGCCCAGTGGGAGCTTTGAAGGGGATAATGAGACCCTGGCCCCTTCCTGTCTCTGTTTCTCCACCACCATAAGGTGAGCAGCTTTGTGCTCCTACACACTTTCTACCAGGCGATGCCTTGCCACAGGCCCAAAGGCAGTGGAGCCAACTCATGTGGGGACTAAGACCTCCAAAATTTCAAACCAGATATGCCTTTCCTCTTCATAAGTTTATTGTCTCAGGAATTCTGTTATAGTAACAGAAAGCTAACATATGGAAAAAGAATAGAAAAATGTCCAACAGACTTGAGTGTAATTCAAAATTTCAATATAGTCTGGGCAACCTTTGCCACATTACTTAATATCATTGGTACTCAGTCTCCTCATCTGAAAAATACTGTTAAGATCCACTTCATAAGATTGGTGTAAAAGTGAAATTATACTAAGCACATGGAGCGTGAAGAGTATGGCTAGAGACACGCTAGGCATCCAATAAATACTACTCCTGACCCATACTAAAAATATAAAAAGGTAGATATTATACTTCAATATAGTTTCCTTTTCTTTTAAGTTAGAATTTAAGAAGACACCTCTATATTCCATAGGACCATAATCGAAGAAGAGATCGAGGGGCAAAGTGGAATGCAAAATTTCCCTGCATACTTGGTCATGATATGGTTATTTTTGCTTTGAGAAATTAAACATTAATCCTGCCACTGAAAACACAATAGTAAAGTCTTTTCCTATTTTGATAAGTGACTCAGGGGTTACATGGAACTGTTTCTTCTCTTTATCTACAAACCTCCAGCACTTTTAGTTTATTTCTAAAGGTAAGACTTAGTTTTGAAGTAAGGTTTTCTCTTCCAAGTAATCTGCCACCCTATCTATATTCCTGAAGTTTGTGTTGAGGTTTGGAGAACCCATGTCAGAAAAGGAGGCAATGTAGATTTGTCCAGGAAGAGTCCTTTCTGCTCTCAATGACTCTATTTGTAGGTATCTGATCCAACAAAGGACTGCTAATCAGTTTGGTTCTGGACTTAAAGCTGAAGGCAAGGAGCCATGTACTTTGGCTACGAGAAACAGCAACATGGCAGGTGGACAGCCATAGGACATAAGGAAACCTGCATTTCTAGTCCCAATGCTTGGGTCGAAAACAGCAGTCCTGCATCCTACTGGCAATAGGGCAGTTACAGCTGTCAAGAATAGCACTAGTCTCTCTTTGTGTCAAAATACTATGCCCATCTTGACTGATTTCTCACTTCTTCTGTGATTATTCTGATTTAAGCCAGCCCACCTTAGATTCCTTTCTTTGTTTTTACATTTTCATCTTTAAAATTGTGAATAATCTCAGCCCTCCAGTAATACAAATTTGTTTGAAATGCTTTGGAAGTCATTTCATGGTGCTGCCTTTTCAACCTCTGATGTTTTGCTCTCTGATGGGAAGAATACGAATCACCAGCATTTGCAGAGTGATTTCCACTCATGTGAACATGACAGCTACCCTTGATTGGCTATGGATGATCATCCTCATTTTACGGATGAAAATATGAGAGTTGATTTCTTCAAAACTCCAAGAGATCAAGTCAAAGAATGTGACCTAAGTTATTCTTCTCGTTACAGTCTTATTTTATTTAGTTATTTTGCTACTTTTGTTAACTAATGTATTTGAAAGGTTTTAGCCCAATGTGGATTATTTTTGGAAGAAAAAAAACAATATAAGTGAATGAACATGACACAATGATTATAAAGCAAATAGAGCTCATTTGAGTAATCAAGTTAACACTTCTGCCCACAGGCAATACAGGGAAGAACGTACATTTACTGCCTGGGTTTTGGCTTGGTTTTCTAAAGGACAGGAGACAAGATTATATTCTCCTTTTAGCTATCAAGTGGGCAACACCAAGTGTAGCCTAGTGTATTAAAATAATCTCCCATTGGCAAATTGGCAGCTTGACTATTTCATGAAATTATCACAACACTATGCTCTGAAATGGTGGCTGCCTCTAGAGAGCTCCAGGTCCACATCTCTAATCATGAATCTGGTCCATGACATTGTCTTAAAGCTAAACCAGTTTAGCATGAAAGGCCTTCCAGTTTCTCAGAGATGCCTACGAGCACTTCATGAATAATGGGACTGTCAAAGACAGGTCCTGGTTGAATCTCTTTCCCTGTGCTGAATCTAAACTACCACTCCAGGAATGTCTCCTGGGAACAGGTCAGAGCCTGGGTCTTTACAAGGTAGCAGGAGGAAGTCCATGACCACCTGCTCTCTGCCAGCTACCATCTACACAACCCCTTGATTTCCAACCCAGAGCTAATCTGTGTGCCCAGGTACTGGTTAGCAACAAAGCCAGCAAGTCCACAAAGATTCCCCAACACCTGGCCAAAGGGAGTTGTAAATCTTACCCTGACTTCTCATCTCCACTTGCTCCCCTAAAGGGGCTGAAATGAGTCTAGCATGAGATGGACAGGAAACAAGCAAATAAAAATGGCTTAGAGGTTTGTCCTCAGACCGAATAGCTGCACTTGGTAGGAGTTGTATGTGGACACATACAAGCCTTTATTTTATAGTTGAATAAACTTATTTTTAAGCCTTTCCAGTGACAATTTCCCCCACCCCAAGCCTGACAACTCTGTTCCTAAGTCTAACATCTCAGAAATTAGTTTAAGGTACTACAAAGAGAGGGTCAAAAGGGAGACAAGTAGGGAGATGGAAAGGTTTAGTAAGCAAAAATTTAACCAGAAACAGTAAGCAATGCTCTCTGAAGGATTTAACCTATGTCAAGAGTGGTTAAGAAAAAGGCAAGAGAATACAGACTGGGACCACGTTTCTAATCACACCACTGCCTGAGTGACCCTTTCAGAGCCTCTGTTTTCCCAACTGGAAATAAGAATGTGTCCCTAAGGTTCCTTTACCCATAAATGTTCCAACTCCAGAAAGTAAGTTCGTGAAAGGACATCATACTTGACTCTACGTTTGACTAAGCCCTTCCAAGAAAATGAGCCTAGAACACCTCTCAGAAACCCCACAAACATACACACACAGAGTACAGCACAATACAATTTCAAAGTGAATATTTCAGGAAGAGTACC
The DNA here is from genome assembly GCA_004027295.1 of Dolichotis patagonum. Lineage (NCBI taxonomy): Eukaryota > Metazoa > Chordata > Mammalia > Rodentia > Caviidae > Dolichotis > Dolichotis patagonum. The sequence continues at coordinate 16,336 of PVJX010002127.1, read as the reverse complement.
CTTTTGTGGAGTTTTGAGAAACAGAGGCTGGAGGGGTTTGGGTTCTTGCCAGTTAATCCATTGTTCCTCATCTTCTATTCAAAGCAGATGAACTAACCCTAGGTCTTTGAGGAAAGAAAGGTCTATTTCCAACCTTTGACTCTCTGAACTCCAGGCCCAAGCTCCTCAGACTTCCTTGAAACCTTACTTAAACTGAGTCCAGTTCCACCAGGAGTGGGTACCCTGTGACCTTGACCTCATTCCCTGTGCTTTCCCCCAGCTCTCCTGGTTCTGTGAGGTCACCACCTCTTCATGAGATCATCCAGCTGGGCTCCCACTCACAGTGAACACGTGGCCAGAACTGATACAAGGCTGGGGGACTGGGGGAACAAATCCAGTCTGCATTCAGCAGGAAAAGGTGACAATGCAGATTTGACTCTGTGCCCCTTCTTGCCATTACGAGTAACTCCCAAACTCTGGCACCATCCAGGGTCTACAGATGGTCCCTGGCCTGTGCCTACATGGCCAGCAAAGCCAGTCGGCACTCATCTGAAGATGAAAACATACAGAAGACCTCTTCTATAACACCGGAAGTTTAGGTTCCATGCAGGGCATTAATTGTCTTGCCTTGTCTGCACCGGGTTCAACTGAAGCCTGCGCATCTGATTTTGAAGCAACACTAAAAAATATTCCATTTTCCCAGAGGGATCCTGTCACTGCTCCTTGTTTTATACAGTATCTAACCTTGCAGTAATGTAACAGGTGTTTACTAAATTATTTTAATATTGACAGCTATGACGACTCGAGTGCTGTTTCATTATCAGAATGGTTAGCACTTAAGTCACTAAGTGTTTAGCAACTGATACCTTGCAAAACAATTCCCCACACCATTTTATTTAATCAATCTTTGACGATCCTCCACCATAGTGCCCAATATTAACCTATACAACAGTGAAGACTCAATCAAAAATGAGAATAAATGGGTGTGATTATTCTGATAATCGATCATGTCACTGAGTCCCCACATGTTTCCCAAACAGCCTATGGAGTTTCACTAATCCATCCAGGAAAACAGAATCATCTCCTGCTTTTGGATGCTAAACACTCATCTCCAAGCCCCCGCAAGAACAAGGTGGCACAAGGCCCACTGACCTGTCACTTCTGCACCACCAGCAGCTGCAGCATCAGGCAGGATTACTGTAAAAGGAAGAAAGCACGGCCAGCCACTCATCCTTTCCTAACTGGGTGGCCAGGGCTCCTCAGCCCTCCTAGAATGTGCCACAGCAACTCAGAACATGAGGGGAAAACAGAGATAGAAAAGAGAATGGCAGGGGTTGAAAAACATCACCAAAAACTGGAATAAAGAAACACTCAGTGACTCCCTAACCTAGGTCTCTAGTTTTTCTGCCATTACCCAGCAGAAGATCCAGGCAGACTCACAGAGATCAGCTGTGAGGTGCTCCCAGTTATTTTTGTGGGCTTTCCCTCTAATAAAGTTAGGGAAATGTCATATTGCCTTCGAAATGATGAGATTTGTAATCCCACAGGTTAGCATTTCTCGATCCCAAATTTCTAGCTGCCTGAGGTTCAACTAGGCAAAGAAACCAGTAGGCCTTCTAGTTCTGGAACCTTCAGTGGTAAATCCAGGAGAAAATCAGTATGTGGCCACGACAAACTTAGCTAATCACACAAAAGGCTCCCTCAAGGCTCTGCACGATCCTGTCAGTGCTCAAGGTAAACAGAAGTCTGAGACGAGATATATAAGAGTAACAGAAAACCAAAGTGAGTTTTTATGACCAAAGGGTCGAAGGTCCCACAGGAACTGGGTGCCACCCCAAGTCTGTGAGGCCCTAGGGTGTGTGCAGTGCTCTGGAGATACACACTGGTCTTTCTGATCCTCTGTACCTGGGTAGGTGTGGGCATGGTGAAACAGGCACTGCTCAGACAGGAAACTGTCCCCAAGCTCCCCCAACTTTCTTCACGTAACTGGCCCTGGAACCCCAGTCCTGACTCCTAAGCCCTGCAGTGCCACCTACTGGAGGAGGCAGAAGCCACATCTACTGTAAGTCTGACATCTGCATTCATTCCTTCATGAAGGTGTTCATTCAATCATCCATCCATCCCTTGCAGTGAGTGGGGTCTGTAAAAGAAGGTAGGGACCCAAAGATCAGCAAAGCCTCAAAAATCTTTACTCACTCGGACCCCTAAAACAGGAGTTACAGAAAACTCATTTCAGGCAGTTTGAAGTGACAAAACTGAAGGAGTCCTAAGTCACCACCAAGACCCTAAGAGATAGCTCCAGAGGCCAGTGGTTCACCACTGCATCTGCAAAGTATACGTGTAGCAGCTCCCTGTCCAGACCAACTCTGCTCTTTATCAGAGGCAGAAATGTTCAAAGCATTTTAGGAGACTGCACTATCAGTATTCCTCTCCGTGATACTCCAGGTCAGGGAAGTGCATTAAGTTCTATGTAATCTATTTAAAATCACTATTTCTTATTACATGTGTGTGTGCATGCATGTGTGCACATTTAAATACTGTTAGCATGTATTCTATATAATGAATAAAATAATGCTTTTAGTGTGTTCTATTATGTCATATCTGATATCAAAGCAATACTAGGAACTTGGACTGTGATGGCCCTTTTTTCCATTTCCCAGTTTCTCCCATACAGCATCCACAGAAAAAAAGCTAATGTCAAGCTTTCTTCTGTGCAAGCTGAGGGGAAAACAACACTGTTCTTTGACCATCTGTAAAGAGAGCGAACTGTGATCATTACTGTTATTACTTTATTATGATGATTACTATTCTGCTGAATGGCTAAGTAGTTAAAAGAAAAGCACAGTGTGTCTCCCACTCCCAGAACACGTTTCTCCCCTTTGCCTTGTCTTCTGCAAGTAAGGGACAGTCTAGTGTTTTATTTGTTAAATGGTTGACTATTAAGAAACTCATTTGCGCTGGACACGGTGGTGTATGCCTGTAATTCCAGCACTCAGGAGGCTGAGGCAAAAGGATCACTGTGAATTCAAGGCCAGCCTGGGCTACAAAGTGAGCTCAGGGCCAGCCTGAGGTGCATAGTGAGACCCTGTCTCAAAAAGACCAAAATAAAAAAAGAAGAAGAGAAAGAAAATAAAGAAAAGAAAAGAAAAGAAAAGAAAAGAAAAGAGAAAAGCAAAGCAAAGCAAAGAAAAGAAAAGAAAAGAAAAGGCATTTGCATTTGCTAGCTGGAACCTGCAATGGAAAAATCATCTCAGAAAAGTGGGAGGCCAGCATGGGACCAGAGAAAAGGAGAGGTAAGGATGGTGTGTGTCACCTCCTTCTTGAAACCCCGGGTCAGAAGTCTGTCCTCCTGTGAACTTCCAGGTTATTCCAAGGTGCTGACCTCTGATCTCTATGGCGTGATCCTCAGCACAGACACACACACACACACACACACACCATTGAAAAGCTGGGGAAGAGGATTGCTGATGAATCCACTTCTTTCAAGGGTATCCTGAAGAGAAGAAAGCACAGCCTCAGCCACTTGGCAACTTTGTCAGTTCTCTTCTGGTTGTCACCATCATTGATCAGAGGTAATCATTTGGCTCTTCGGTCTCCTCAAACTTTAATCTCCAATTAGGTTTCGTCACCCCCTGAGTTACTAAATCAACCACCTCTGTCTTGTAAATATTCATGTTCTCCCAGGTCTGTCCTCCCTACCTCCACCACCCTCCCCATGGCCCCCCAAAAGAAACCTGGGCAATACCAACCGATCAAGAAAAAGGGAATGGGCAGCAGGGTGGTGACAAGGGTCCTGGTGCTCTTTCACCTGAGAACCACATCTAGAAATGGAGGCAAAATTGCTCCTGTGAATTATATAACCACTGCAGCTTCAAGGGAGAGAACAGGAATTCAGGTTGCTATAGTGTTTGTTGGCATGCTGCTGGAAGGCAGTGCTCTGGGCCACCTCTCACATGCTCCCTTCCCCTCCATCTTTCTCAAGAATCTCTGGGGTTGGCACTCCCACTTTTAAAGCCTGCTTCCTGCACGGGGCTTTGGGGGAAGTGACACTGAGGAGCAAAGGGGCAAAAGAAAAGAGCGAGAGTAAGGAAGAAGGCTAAGAAGGGGTTTGTACTGCAGCAGGAGACCTTGTGAACTAATTAAGATGATCACTACGTGAATAACAACCATCATTTCCATGGTATATTGCCACTGGCAGGAACAGTTGGGACAATACTCCTGCGCTCTCCTTTGTGAGGCTGCTCACACTGAGGAGGTAGGCAGACTCTGGAGAGCAGTAATCCATCCTCACTCTTCAAATATATCACCCTTTCTGTCGTGTCTCATTCCCTCCTTCTTAATCCATCCAGGTCTCCATCAACCAGCAAAGGCACAGAGGACCGAAGAGGCATGGGGGTGCAAAGCAGAGATATCCAGGGATAAGAACTGCTCTTCTGACTCCAAAGCCCTGACTCACCCTAGAACCCATGTCCCTTGACAAGAGTTTTTCTTCCCAGGCTGAAATTCCCTTGCTGCCATCCAAACTGAAAAGCAGAGAGACTGTTGACTCCCAGATCAGCTTCAGATCGGAGGGGAACCAGACAGACAGACTGGCCCCAGCTTCCAACTCAAAAGGGCAACGGCCGTTCCCAAATGGTGGTGGCAGAGGGGAAAAAAAGAAGGAGGCTGGACAAAAGGGACCTGGACACTACTACTTCCACTTGGCTGGTCTTTGGAACATCGCTTGGAGGCACCTAGAGAAGGAACAGAGAACAACAGTGACAGCGAAGAGATGGAAAGGAAAATGGATAGAGGCTGGAGATCGAGAGAGAAAAGGGAGAGACTACACCCAAAAGGACAGAGAGCTGAGGAGAGAAGAAAGAGAGGCAGCTGGAGGACTCAGCACTCCACAGGACCAACCTGTCTTTACCCCTCTCCCCCATAACCTAAAGCAATGTGAAAAATAATAACTTGTTAATATGGGGGAGGGTGCGATGAAGGAGAAAGTTTCCAGGAAGTGGGGAGTTACCTGAATGTCTGTCACCATCACAGACGAAGCTGTGACACTTGATGCCTGGGATGGAGATGCTCAGAAAGCACTGGGCAAGATAGTATGAAGCCGCCTGAGCTAGTCACACCCTTTCATTATTTCCTTAAAACATGCAAAAGCAAAGCCCACGCAGCGCCCGGATTCTAACCGCTCACAGCCTCAGGTGCTAGCCCACGTCGGGGTGCGAATTGGAACACAAGAGGCGTGGGCACGCGGGGTCAACTGCAGTGGAGCTCGGTGGGTGGGTGTAGGTGTGCAGAAGAGGAGGGAAGGAGGGGGGAGATGAGGGAGAAAGAGAGACCGAAGAGACTCACATCTGCATCCCCCGCCCCCACTCGCCACCTGGAGCGAGTTGCCTTGGGAAGGGGCGCCGGCAAGAGCGGACGCCCGGCGGCCGAGGGGCCCAGGGCGCAGGGCGGACCTGATGCGCCGTGCGCGCGCGCGTTCCTCGCGCGCCGGGAGCAGTGCGAGGGACCCCTGCCCGCGGGGTCGCAGGGCTCCAGGACGTCGGCGCCCCCTCCCCCCCACCCCGGCGCGGCCGGTCGGGCAGTGGAGCTTTCAAGGCGAACGCGAGAAAGCGAGGCGGCAGCAGATACTTGGGGAACTTTTCCCCCCTCGCCTGGAATTTCATAGGAAACACATGCTCTGGAGAAGCCGAGGCCGGGGAGGGGGAGGGGCGGGAATTTTCCGCTCAGTCTCGCTTGGCGGTTCAGGCCCGGGTCCCGCCGGGCTCTCGAACGCTGGGGCGCGGCGGAGGCGCCCCTTGCGGACGCAGCTCCGGGCCACTCCGCAGGCACCGGCCCCGGGGCCGCGGGAGGCGCGCGAGAAGAGCTGGACCCGGTGGAGAAGGCGGGGAGCCGGGTCAGGCGGCGGGGTCCATCCTTACCTTGGTGGTTTTCCTCTGGAATGTACATCCTCGTATTTTCATTGACCATTGACCAAAAATTGTCTGAAAGGGAGAAGAAGCCACAAAGAGGAAAAAATGTAGAAACACCCCCAAGTGGGTCTGGGTTAATCCCTCCTCCGAGCCGAGGTCCGTTGCTCTCGTGCAAAATTCAGGGAAGCCGTGGATCCGCAGTATTTCTTCTTCCCTCCTGATGATTACCTGATTCCCATTATTGCATCAAACACCAAAAACTGCTCCTTTCCACTACTGCCTCCTTTAGTAAGATTGTAATGCATCTTCAGTACATCCGGGCCCCTTCCAAGAATTTAGCACCGCACCTCTGGCGGCTACACCGTTTGAAAAAATAAAACCAGAGAGGCAGAGCGAGGAGAGGCGGAAAGGAGGGGCAAGGGAGAGCGATGGACCCCGAGACGCGGGGCGCGGGGGTGCACTCGGGCCACCAGGGGGCTGAGACTTCTCTGCCCACTCTTGGAGAGTCCTCCCGGAGGCCCCTGGCCGGCTTTTAGCTGTCAAAAAGAGCCACCAACTCCTGAGGGCGAGGAGGCAGGAAGACCGTCGCCGCCGCCGCTCCGGGCCGCGCCGCGCCGAGCGCCGTTCTGGCAGGGAGCTGTTTCTGCAGAGGCAGAGAGAGGGAGACACCGGGCGCGCGAGAGCGCCGCGCTCCCTCCCAGCCCAGCCCGCCGCGCCCGCGCCCTCCCCTGCCCGCGCCGCCGCCCGCCCGCCCGGCGCGCTGGAGGCAGACGCGCTGAACGCTTCCAGATGTGGCGGCGGCGCGCAGGCACGGGCGCACGGCGCGGGGCGCACGGCGCGGACTTGAACGCGAAGTTGAACACCCGCGGCCGCGCCGCCCGAGGAAGCCTTCGGCCCACGTGACGTCGAGGCGAGCAAGTCTAGGCCGCGGGCCGCCAGTGGGGCCGCGCGGGAGCCCCCTGGGAGGCCAGGCGCGCGGGTGACCGGGGCGCCGGCCGCAGGGCCCGCGGCGCGGACACACCCACTGGCGCCCAGCCGCTGGCGCCGCGCACCCTCCGCTCTGGCCTGCAGCCCCCCGCCCCGCTTATCCTCTACGGCCGCGGCGCATCTCTGCTGGGCCGGCCACGCCGGGAAGGCCTCTGTGCGCGGAATTCCAAGAAGAGGGAATACGATTTGCACAACTACCGGTCTCTTTTCTCATCGGGCCACTGAACAAAACGGCAAAATGAGTCGTGATTCCGTGATTCTGTTTGATCAATTATAATCAGAGCGGTTGTAGAAGTGACAGAGGCGAAGATGGGAAGAGGGGAGGGGGACAGAGAAGGAGCCCGAGAGGCGGAGCCTCGTGGGCAAGGCAGTGGTGCCCAGATGTCTGAACAGATTAATAGACCCAGGATTTCTGATTCCTTGGAGGCAGTCGAGCACGTGTTCTGCTAGAATATATTTACCTACTTCTAATTATTTCTGTCACTCGGTCAGGAATCTGTGGAGCACCTCTCCTTCCTGGAGAAGCAAACACTTCTCTCCATCACTCAGGGCAGTCACAGCAAGTTCCAGGGCACCCCCTGCAGGCCCGGCTCCTCTAGATAGGGTTTAGTGAGCCCTTTGCAGGGAGAGGGAGAGTGCAGTTGCCTCTCCTGGAAAACCTGGCCTGTCCTTAGGTCTAAGGACTGTCCTAGCCTCGCCTCCCCACCCACTCTCATTTCGTAGCTGCTCCTAACCGGTCCAGGTAAGTATCTGCCTATATCGTGTCTGTTTCCACTATAGACCTTCCTTCTGAATTCCAAACTATGGCCAACCTGACTCTTCCACTTATGTGAAATAATCATCTCAAAACTGAGGGCTCCAAACCTGCACCTCCCACAGCCTTCTGTATCTCAGCTGATGACAACTCTAGTTGTTCAGGTCAAAGACTTGGGTCATGCTTGACTCCCTTATCATATCCTACATCCAGTCCATCAGGAAATCGGGTTGACCCTACTTTCATATAAATCCAGAGTTGAACCTCTTCTTGACTGGAACTGCACCCACACAGGTGTAAGGTCAACATCCTCTGCTCAGGTTTCTGCAGTAGCTAACCTCCCTGGTCTACCTCCTCCTTCCCTCCTTGGGTAGTCAGAGCTGTCTATTTAAAACAGCCTATCAACACACTCCTCTGCTCAAAAGCGTCCAGCGAGTCTCCATTTCACTCTGTGAAGTCAAGGTCCTCACAGCGACCTGTGTACAAACTTCTTTTACCCACTGCCCGCCTCTTGCTGCAGATACATTGGCCTCATGGAGGTTCTCTAAACACCCCAAGAACCTCCCTCCTTCCTTATTTACATGTACAGAGTGCTGCACTTGGTGAACGACTGTGCCACCTTAATGGCTTCCTCACTCTCACCTTCCCAGCAAGGTCTATCCTGACCTCACCCTGCAACCTGCCCCTCTACACACATGCTAGCACCCTCCACTTACTCTACTTTTTGCCTGATATTAATCCCTGGCTAACCTGCTATGTCATTTATCATTTATTTAGCTGTTTGGTGCCTAGATCCCCCCTGAGGATGTAAACCACATGAAGTCGGAGGTCTTATCCATCCTGTTCACCACTGCACACAGCAATATCTGGCAGAAAATAAATACAGAATGAATAAGTGTTGAATCAATGCATGAATCAGAGATGCTTTTAGGAGTGCTTTAAATCACCGCGCCTTATCAAAACACCTCCCTGTCTCCTGATCAATACCAGAAACCGCACTGCTCCTGCCTCATTCTTTGCTGTAGTGGTTTTGGCCCCAGTTTAAAATACAAGTACCCTGGGAGAGATGTTAAGTTTTATCAATCATCACTCTAATGTGAAGAGCAGTCTAGACTTTGTTGCCTACAAGAGAAAGCTGGCCTCTGCCATTCTGATGTCTTCATACTCAACTTTCCACTTCAGGAAATTAGAAATGAGACAAATTCAAGTATTCCCCATTTCCTGTAGAATGAATTAGAGGCCTGTGTTTCAGAGGTCAGTGTAGCTGATTGTTTAAACCAACAATAAAATTGTTTGCATTCCCTTTTACACCTTAGTACAGGAATAATAATGGTAGATAACATTAGCAGGTGTTCTGTGCCAGGTACTAAGACATGTGTTTTATGGGCTTTATCTCATTTAATCCTCATTGCAACCCTATAGATGTTATTAATACCCCATCTTACAGATGTGGAAACTGAGACTTGGAGATTTAAGCGTTGTGTCCTAGGTCACCCGCTGGTAAAATGTAGAGCTGGGATTTAGCCCAGCAGTATCTGACACCAAACTCCTGTTCCTGCCATCTCTGCTGCGGGGATGACTTGAGGGCAAGCAGACAAAGTGGGCTCGCTAAGATAGACAGTGGATAATGGCTGAAATGATTGCAAAACAGGCTTCGCCAAAATGAGCACAGAACATATGTGTGTTGGGGGGGGGCCACAGGCTGGATTTATAGCCCAGCTTTCTTAAAGGTAGGCACTGTATAAAATCTAGCAAGTAAATATTACCTTCGTGCTTCTTTAGTTTCATTTTTCACTTCTCTTTTCAGCTGTGAAATGTGTTCTTTCCTTTCCAGAAAAAGGTATTTCATAAATATTTGGTCTTACGTTGTACACCCATCTCCCTGCTTCTAACTTTGGAACTCAGCCTTGTGTGTTCTCTCTCAAGGTAACAAATTCACAATGTGCCAAGTGGAGACCATTGGGAATTCTGACTTGTGGATTTAGAAGGTGGTGGGAATCTGTCTTTCTCTTTTATTGAAGGTTTTGATTCCCCTGATAAAGGTACTCGCCCTTCTGTCCCCACCCCCTCCCATGGTCATTTTTACCTCTTTTCTTTCTCCTTCTCTCTTCTAGAATTACAGGCCACAGCCACATGCCTGGTTTTGGCCACTCTTTCTCTACAGCACTGTGCTTGTATATGCATGTGCTTTCCCCGCCATCCCACTGTGCTTTAATGTCTTAAGGAAGAGAGCTGTGTTCACTCCTGTTTGTGTATAACATGATGCGTTCATACATATGGGCATTCAATGTCTGTTTAGTGCTTGATTTACTCTAGAAAAGATTTCGTACTGTGACCACAAATATTTCCTTTGGAAGCAATTAAGAGTGCCCTGAATTTTGTTAATTACAGTGTATGTTAAAGATTGAAAAACTTGGAAACTAAACACTCAACAAAATTTTGGCTGAGTAATAACACTGAGAAAGTATTTCAAGTGCCTCACACTTAAGAAGGCATTTTGTCCTCAGAATGATCCTGTGAAAGTGTTACTGTTATTCCCATTTTACAGGCGAGGAAACCAAAACACAGAAAGGTTTATTCACTTTCTTATGTTTTTGCAAAATATTGGAAGACTGGGGCTTTGAACCCACAGCAACCTGCCTTCAGAGCATAGGCTTTAACTGTAGATAGATAAAGCGGGGTACATTCATACAATGAAATCCAACCCAGATGTAAATAATACTAAGGAGAAATATTATTGGCATGCAAAAAACTATACCAGAGACAAGAGAATCTCAAGTTCAAGACCTCAAGTTCAGGCAGCTTAGTGACATGGTAAAAACTATCTCAAAATAAAAAGGAGTGGGGATGTGACTCAGTGCAAAGGTTTGAGACTCAATCTCTAGTTTACCAAAAAAAAAAAAAAGACAGAAAGAAAAGAAAAGAAAAGAGCCTACACCAAAAGAAAAACAGGTTAGAAAATACCCCTTTTCCATTTTTCTTAAAGACAGATATATAATTGAACTAAGGAAAAGACTACTCCAGAGGGTCACACCAAAATGTTGACAGTGGCTTCCTCTGGGATGTGGGGTTAGAGGTACCAGCAGGCACCTTACCTTTAGGCATGGAGACCTTACCCCACTGCCTATCCAGGAACAACACTTCTAATGTATCTGTCTGGATTTACCCTTACATCAAAGCCCCTCGGTGTCTCTGCCTCTCCCCTCTCTCTGTCTGTCCCAAACACCATTCAACCCTAAAGGCCACCACCTAACTGGAAGTTACCTTCCTGTCAAATATCTCAAACTCAAGCCTTTGAGTTTTCTTCCTTGTATCCCAAGGTGCCTAGTTAAAACACCAGCCACTTTGTGGAGCTAGGAGAACCAAGGTAATGGATAAATTTTAACAGTGACCTAGGAATATGTTTCATCCATTAACTCCTAAGCTGTTGGATTGCTTGTAGAAAAGGTGGGCATTTCAAACCATACAAGTGACTGGCAGATCGAGAGCAGGAAGAAATGAGTCAGACAACCCGCCTTTTAGTAGGTTACATTCTTTACCTCTCTGTCTAGGGCCCCTCAGCACCACAACCGTGCCAAAGAGAATTTCCACCTCCATTTCACAGGTTTACAATGGTAAGTAAGAGTTTCACTTTATTGCCCAAAATTGTCCAATAAATGGCAGGACTTGGGGACTTGAAACCAGGGCTACATTAATCCAGAGGCTGTGCACTGCCCATGACTACACAAGACATTTCAGGCCCTACAATTAAAGTGGAGGGGGAAGAAAGACCTCAGGAAAAGTTCCCCAAATCACAGTTCTTAGACTGAACAGAATGCAGCATGACCCTTATTCTTTTGGAAGACCCACTGGAATGCCAGTGCCTTTATCACCTTCACTGACATTTAAGAAACCCCACTGGCCAGCTCCTCTCATGCATCTAAATATTGCCTCCTGGTCTCTCTCTAGAAGCCATAGAACAGACTAGATCTTGCCAACCCAGTAGCTATCTTTATATGTTGCATTTAAGGAAAATTCTCCTTGCATTTCGGCCACAATTTCAGTCCCAAGGGGAAGCCAGAGTGTTTGGATGTGAGGAGAATTCAATCCTCATTCTATAGCAGCCTCAATTGCTAGATAACTCCATCATCAGGAAAAGATGACTCCCCTTGTGATTTTTTTCAGCAAAACTTAACCTGCAAAGATAGAAAATAGCAAATGACTTCTGGCCTGATCCTAGGGTCTGGCTTTCTTACTGGGAGAATGCATACAACATGACTAAATTGTAGCACTTGCTTTCTAATTCTACAAGTCCATGGTCCAAGCTAATCACATAACTAGTCTGCACCCCTGTTTTTTTGTATGCAAAATGGAAATATATGACCTTGTCTCTTGGGATTCTTTGCAAAAGGAAGCTGATATCAAGGGAAGAGGTAAATTGTAAAAGTGATGCTATTAACTACTTGTCCAGACCATGAAGAAGACTGTTTCGTATGAGTAACCTGCTCATCCCCAGAAGGAAACTTACATTAGGCCCAAATCCAGTCCAATACTCTGTCTACTTTTCAAGGGGCTTGAAGTCCATCACAAAGCAGAAGCCTCTCTCAAGCATATTCATTTCCTAGGGCTGCCATAACAAATTACCACTGACTAGATAGTTTAAGCAGAAATGTATTCTTTCTCATCAGAATTTCTCAACTCAGGATCATGCTGCCTTTAGTGGGTATAGAAGAGAATCCATTCTTTACCTTTCCCTACTTCTTACTTGTAGCCAAATCATTCCAGTCACCATCTCTGTGGTCACATTGGCCTCTCTCTTGGCTATCAAATCTCTGCTTCACCCTTGTAAGACTTTCATCATTGGATTTCGGGCTCACAAGATCATCCAGGATGATCTCTCTACCTCAAAATTCTTAAATTACTCATACCTACAAAGACCCTTTTTCCAAATAAGCAACAGTCACACATTTTGGGGTTAGGACCTGGACATAGCCACCATTCAACCCACTATATTACTGTAATCTACAGTAATGTCCCTTCACCCTATTTCATTTGACTCTCAAGTCCAACATCTAATAGTGCCTGAAATTTTGCAAAATCTTTCTCTCTCAATCTCAGTTCCTTTGTTTATGAACTAGAAATCATGACCATATGTTAAATTTAAATAAGTGGTACATAACTCCAAACTATTTGCTATACTACAGAAGGTAATTTTTTCCCTCAGTATTAATCTTACACATGTAATAGCTCTGTGAATTAAATATTATCTGTTTAAATATTATATGTTTTAAATATTGTTTGTTTACTGTACTGGGGATTTAACCTAGAGTCTTCACATCCAGCTACATCCCAGCCCTTTTAAAATTTATTTTTATTTTGAGTCTCACTAACTCACTAATTTGTCCAGGCTGGGCTTGAACTTTCCATCTCCATGTCTAAGCCTCCCAGAGTTCTGGGATTACAGGTGTGCACTACCATCCTCAGCTTCAGCAGAGGGATGTTTGGAGAAGTAAATAACTTGACCAAAGCAATTAGGATTATGTTTTGAAAATGACAGAAAAATTACAATGCATTCAAACAAAGTTAGGAGGAGAAAAAAGAATGTTGATAAAAACTAGCTAGAAAAGAAGAACGCAGGTACCCATGGACCTGACTTGGACCCTCCAAACTCATGCTCTGTGCCCTTCCTAATTCCTTTACCATATCAGCTTTTCTGGACCAATTCAGAAGGTATTCACTTGAGCTAGACTGAACATTTTTTCTAAAGGGAGGCTGGGAAATGTTCTTTTCCTTTTCTAACCAGTTTTATTAACTTTCTTTCCTCTCCACCTAGCTTTGCTTGAATGCATTGTGAGTTCCTTGTGATCTTCAAAGCACAACCCTGAAAGGAAACACCTTCTCTGGCCATCAGAAATTAGTTGTCAGTTCTCTTGTTCTATTCAGAGCTATCGTGTTAATATCACTCTTGGTGATTTTACTTTCCTTTGATGTTTCATCTGACATTCAGTCTCTAATGTCTTCTCTCTCTGCCCCTTGGTCCTCCTGCTTACTCATGGATAATAAATGATAGCACAGATCATATTTGCGCTTGAGATGATTTTTTTCTCAAATGGCTACTTGGCATGCATTGCTCTTAAAATTTTACAATATTTGTCTCCTGCTTTTCCTCAATACTAGACGAGTGTTGTTTATGGAATGCCAATCAACTCTATAATATAATATACTTAATAAGAATATTCTATTTTCCTCATCTTTTGGGCACATGAAAGAATACACACCTCAACAAGTCTACATTTGGACACAATCATTGGACAAGTTCTGACCGATAAAATATGACAGAAGGGATATGTGTTACTTCCATGATTAAAATAAAACAATACAATTCTCCTGTCTCTTTTTCTTCTCTGCCACATCACATAATTCAAATAGTACAGCTACAAAATGGAGAGGCAGCCATCAGCCTGAATCCCTGGGTAACGGTGAGAAACAGAACCTCCCATTGACCATTCCCAATATTGTAATGTATTAAGCTCCAAGAATTTAGAAGTGATTGCCATGGTGTACCATTGCCTATCCTCATTGGAAGACTCAATAACATGTGTAACAAGAGAGTTTTCAAGTTCCATTCCAATTAGCATACTATCAAACAGTGATAGGCAGATTGTAATTATAATGCTATTGTGATGTAGTGATATTGATATTTATCATTTTTGCAATATATAATTGTTTTTATTTGTTCTAGACAAATAAGTGATGATATCCATTGCAACTGATTCCACAAATGAAATATCCAAAACACGTTTTTCTTTTAAAATCTGCGAGAATATAGACATACTTATGCCTCTATTTATATTAAATGGCTTATGCAAGCTAATCTTATGTAGATGAATCAAGAACAGGTTAACAATTTCCCAAGTAGGCTTGAAACATATTTGGAATAGTTTAGAGCATCTTCATACCAATGTACAAGTAACATCCTTGGTCATGGATAGTTTAGTAGAGTCCATTTTCAACTTTCATATTGGTATGCTTTAGATGCCCCTTGGAGGCCTCATGTGATCATACGTGGGGCTTTTGGGAAATGACTGGATTATGGGGCTCATAGTTAGTAGCTGTTAGTAGACAGGTCTGGTTGGAAGAGGTGGGTCATGGGAACAGGATCTGGAAGGCTAGATCTCCCTTCCCAGCTCTTTCTTTGACTCACTCTGCTCGCTGGATACGATGAGATACGCAGCTTTCCTCCACCCAAATCCTTTCCATCATACCATTCCGCCTTGGAGCCAGTCAGCTATGGACTGAACCCTGTACAAACTGAGCCAAAATCCTCCTTTAAATTGTGGATGTTTGATATTGGGTGTCAGTGACAAGAAAGTGACCAAGACACATGGATTCAGTGTTAACACTGGCTGGAGCCCACTTGCTGCTTCTCTTTTCTCTCACACGCATCCTTCTCCCACACTGCAGAAGACAGGCACACCTGCCAACCACATCAGTCCATCACCCAGGGCACCCAACACAGAGACATCTGAAATACCAACATCCATGGAACCTGTTTAATCAGACATCATGCCCCTCCATCATCAGTCTTTTTGAAGATAAATTTTCAATACTGTGTTAATTTTACATTATTAATTACTTTTGAAAACTTAAAACGTAATACATTGTTTTGTTCAAGTATAATTAATAACTATTTGTATGACACTATGGATTCACTAGAGGCTACAAAGGAGAAGAGAAAGGAAGATAGCAGGTACCGAATTACTGTTAGATAGGAGGAGTTAATGTTCATAACTAAGGGACTGCAATGATTTATGATATATTCCTGAAAAACTGAAGAAGTCCAAAGTTTACAACATATAGAAATGATAAATGTTTGAGGAGATGGAAATGCTAATTACCCTGATTTGATGATTTTACTTTTATCCAATTATCATACTAAGCCCATAAAGGTGAACAAATCTGATGTCAATTAAAATATTTAAAATTGGAAAGAAGAGACAAGATGGCGGACTGGTAGGTAGCAGGAGAGAGACCCTCTCTGAGAGAGACAGCTCAAATGCCAGAATAAAACACCCTGGAGAGACCCAAACAGAGAGAGATAGACTCTCACAACACAGAAAGAAACTAAAGCGCAAAAAGCCACTCGAATAAGAGGTCCTGGGGCTACTATTAGTGAAGATAAGATCAGCGAGCACGGCACCCGCCTCGAGACCCTGAATTCCGCCCGACCTGAACAAGCAATCCGCGCCGAAGCGACTGGCTTGAGCCGCCGGAGCCCGGAACTGAACAGCCCGGCGTGCAGCTCGCTGGGACAGGCACTGCACACGACCCACCCAGAGGCACCGTGAATTCCCACCTCAGCCGCCCTGAAGTCGGAGGTTGGGCAGTCCAGCAGTTCTTGGGGACACGGTGAGTGATGAGAATAAGACCCTTCCACGGGAAAGGGGAAACCGACTGGATGACATGTTGGATTTGGGCAGGACAGCCCTAACTCCATAAAGGAAGTGGCTTCAGCTGGTTACTCCCCTCGCTGAGCGGATTGGTGGAATCTGCTTGAACTAGGCCACGCCCCTGGCGGGGACCCAGTTACTTCCCTGAGATCAGTGCACACTGACGCAGTGAAGGCCTGCAAAGGTTGACTGGCCCAGAAGGGAGGAGCTAGAGCACACTGCCTGTGGGTGAACTCTAATCTCTGATAACCTATTGAAGAGGGCTAAAGCTCCTAGCCTGC